>JAHZNE010003238.1:0-21588 GCA_027744055.1 Callyntrura sp. NNG-2020
AGTCGTTACCAATGCCTCATCAATAACTTGTGTAGACAGTGTTTTTGTCCTGAAGAAGAGTAGAGATTCTATTCGAAAGCTTGACAATAAATTTTCCAATCAACTTTTTTCCACTTAACAATCCCGTGTTTTCAATTCATTTTTAACTTGTGTAGCTTTAAGATCATGCTCTTGCATATGTAATACCTTAGCTACCTTACCAAGTTTGATTCCAAATCATGCATGTTGTTGGTACAACACAGATGGAATATGAACTGAATGCAACATAATGCATTGATGAATATGAACCACCGACATGTTCCGACAACCTGTCGGAAAAATGGAATGTCGGTGGGACTTCCAGTACTGTTTGGGAAGCTTTTCCGTCGGTGGGATACCCGGTCGAAGGATATCCGTCTGTGGGAATTCCGTCTCCCGTCAGTTTGGAGTGTATATCTCAGTAACTTTTGGATGTGCTAAAATGTATGAAAAGCTTTTATCTAGTTTAAAAATAACATAAACAGGAAAGAAGAACATTTACATAGAACAAAGGCAATAGATTACAACCAAGTTACAACTTTCAGAAAAGTCAAACTTCCGCTTTATATTATCCAGCCCAAAGCCAACGGAACGTGTATATTTCACACAGAGAAATTTCATCGGTACAAGAGGGCTCTACTTTGAAAATTAGAATTACATTCATTTCGTTAAAATGGGGTAGCAAGTCCTCCAGGATATTTCGATGTCTGTCGCAACCATGCTTAGTTTATACTCGTCGTAGCGTATGTAACAAGCATTTTACCCGCTTTTAATACTACACTGCTTAACATGTTTACTTGCAAAATAAAATTTTTGTAGAAAATTAAAATTTCAGGCGCTTTTTGTAACAAATCACAAATTCATAGAACCTGTTCAAAGGGATTCAGAAATATCCGCTATCCAGCCACTCAGAATAACTTTGTGTATGAAGCTACTTCTGTAGTAGTTTTGTGAAGATGGAAAAAACGAGCGAGTGAAGCTTACTTTCCATGCATTTAGGCAGAGACTCTGAGAAGTCAGGATTATAAAAAGAGGCAGGTGAAATTCTTAATTTATGGCCCATTCTCTCATAGTATACACATACACAACGTATATTTTAACATTTTTACTTGCATTTTGCAATTCCAGTGAGCATGATCATGGTTATGTTGATGCAAACGACTATGACAATGCTATATGACTACTTTTCCTCACATTTTTTCCTGATATCTTCCCGATGTACGTACAATTTTATGCCATTCTATTTTCTCCACCACGTGTTAGAAACGCACTTTCTCTTTCCAAAATACTTGTGCTATGTGCTCTTCGCATTTATGGAGGTAAATGTTCCGTGATCCCAAGTTACGAGAAATGCAGAATTCCTAAGAGAAAATATATGATGTGATATTATGATACATTACCAACAACCAAGTCTCTTTACTACTGCTTCGTCGCTGCTACGACTCTGACTGTGTAGTAAAGCATAAAGTTCAAAATAAAGATGATAAAGTTCGTTTCCAACTTTTTCTCTCTTTCAAAAATATCTACATCAACACACAGAGAAACACAACGAGCTATACTTTTATACCGTAGTAATCACATTTATACGTTTTACCTTTTATATGTAGTTAAATATACAACTCTGAATATCCACCACAGTACAATACCTAGTTTACCAATATATAACCCGTGCCAACCTGTGCCATTTTCCTTCTTACTCATGAGTTTATGGCAGAATCCTGTACACCTCTGGTTAGTTGAACGAGTCCGTCAAAAGGTAAGAAAGAAAGAAAAAGACGAAAAGTATTAACGAGGATAAGGATGATGATGATGATATGATGGCAAAAGAAGTATGGCAAAAATACTGGAATGTTGAAAAAATATAGCTTTTTTGGTTTCGCGCATCGTAGGGGTTGCCAGAGATAAAAAAGGTGACTTCTGGTAGAAACATTATATGTACCTGTTTTCCCACAGCAATATTACAGCATTAACAGCACCACTCTGTCTATCTGTACTCGCTTTCATGTTAGATTTTTGTTGTATTATTTATTTTATACCATCCGCTTCATCCATCCAATCCATCCATGTGAGTAAGCTTATAACCTCGGCAAACGCCCTCACCCACTTAACTCAGCACCACCGTTCTTTCTCTCTCTCTCTCTCTCCCTGGCTTTCTCCGCACTCAGATGTCAGACATGGGACTAAAAAGCTTTGCTACTTTACTACTTATCTAACCAGTACACTGGAATACCCCAACCAACATTTTTTTCCTCGTCTACTTTTTCACTTAGATATTCGCCAGCTTTCTTCAACATTTTAAGAAACTGACACGTCGAAACGAGTTTGGGGAACAGGATGCCATACATGTAAACATTAAGGTATATATTTAATATGCAATACACTACACCACCTTGCTTCCTTTTCTCCTTCCTTTCTGATAATAACGGTAACGATGAAGATGGTCCCTTGGCTTAAGTAAAAAAGCGCCGTCAATATAAGGAACGCAGTATAGTATTAAAACAGTTGCTTCATATCACATTTTGCGTGATTCATACTGACAGGCTTATTGCACTAGCAGTTAGGCTGAGACAAAGAAAAACATCTTCATCATCGTGATCCATCCGGTGTTGTACAGGGACGTAATAAGTTGAGATCTGAGTGAGTTGTTAGAAAACTCCGGTGGTAGTTATTTATTGATGTGCTGTGTGTTAGTTATTGTAAAGTCCTCTTCCACTTTCTCTCTTTCTCTCTGAATGAATGACTTTTATGTTATATTTATGTCATAACTTTGAGGTTTTTAGCAGCCGAAAACTTCAGGTAGCTAAACAAGAGAAAAGGCACTGTGGAATACACATAATGGCAAAAAAGAGGAACGACGAAAGGAGGAAATGGAATAGCAAAATGTTGTAGGTAGCTAGTGCAGGCTTTTTTTAAAAGCTGAGCTGAGTGAGTCAGATGATAGAATAAAGCAGGGAAGCAGAGAGAAAGAAAGAGCACGAGAGGATTACTGACTTTGCTTTTATTCTTGGGAGTCAAGTTGAGTTGGGTTTCGCTTTCCTTTTCTAGCTTTCTGAAAAAGCGCGGAGTATAGAGAGAAAGTATAAGTGTGCTGCTGATGTACTATCCCCACTAGTGGAATAAAAAACGTCTCTCTGGTTTTTAGTTTACAATGAAGCTTTTTTATAATTTATTTTCTCAGGAAGTGTGTCTTACTTAACTTGTTAGCGCATTCAAAAATGCCATTTATACTGCCGTTTGCTTTATTAGGGTATCAATAAAAAGGGAACTCTGTGTTCATGTATAATGCATGTTTCAAGATGAAAAACAGAAGACAAGTCAGTGGTAGCGGAAAGACGTGTAGTGAGGAGTTGTCATAATAATGTAATATGTAGTATTCATAATACACTCGTGTGTGTGTGTGTGTGTGAAGTTTGTTTTGTGACTGTATAATGGAAAGTTATTTATTCAAAGGCACCGTTATTTTTACACATACGCTTTGTAAAAGTTTGACGGGTAATTTTCCTTTTACATGAAATAAAAATTTGCGCTGACATTACAACTGACTGAAGTTGATTTATGACTACAGGAGCAGGAGTAATGCAGGGGTATTTTAGCGGGGGAATATGGAGATGGACAAAATTTGGGCAGAAACAAAGTCATCTCGAGACTCGAGTCTCTTTGGCATGAATGCGTAGTAGAGCAACAGAAATGAACAGTGGTTTGACATGAATCATTAAAAAGTGCATTGAAGTGCAAATCAATTTTTTTCTATTTGTACTTTGCAAATATGGTATAGTGCAAATGTTTCAATTGAGATAAATTACCTTTACTTCCAACTTTGTATTCACATACATGCCTCATTATTCTTATAAATTATGGTTATTACGAAGTGTTTTTTAAACTTAATAAATGAAATCTTTCTTTAATTAACTTTTAACATGTTAACCCTGTCTCTATCCAGGACTGAAGTATTATGAGGGACGAGGGGGAGGGAGGACATTTCTATCTTGTAATACGTTAAGACCCCTCTTCTCCCTATTCTTAGCGTTAAATCTCAAATTCCGGGGGTGGGAGTGTCCCCCTCGTACCCCCGGTTCCTACATCCCTGGCTACCAATAGTAATTTGTTGTGCAAACTTGGTAGATTGAGAAGTCAATAATAAGACATCATTTTATGGTAATTATTGTTAATATGGACTATTTATTAATATTGTTGAGAATGTTTCGTCATGGCCTATTATTTTCCATGTTTGAGAAACAACGATAGTAATGAGCGCGGAAATGTAAGATTAGTTTCAGGAAATGGGAAAAACGAAGAAGTAGTGAAGTACAGGAACACACATTTAAAAAATGTGAAGCCCGCGTTTTCGTGTATTGATTCACTTACCAAATTAGGTCTCAACACTTTTGTGAAAATAAATAACGCGGCTACAAGAATGATCACAGGAAAGAATCATTTCATTCCACCGCCAGTTTAGAGAAAATGTTACAGGGAACAAAAATTAAATTTTTCACTTTTATACTCGTTCAGCCGTCACATGATGAAAAAGTGTCTTGCCGCGGATATTACATTATTGTATATAAGTTGCTGAAACAAAGCGCAAAAAACAATGTTACTTAAGTTGAATCGTTTTTTAACAAAACTGTAGCAAAAGGATTTGACGGGGAAACAGCTCTGCAAATTGGACAGATCCCATTTACTTGTATTTGCTTGTACTTTTGGCTTGTATATTGAAAAGGGCATTCGCAGCTGGCAAGTAGAAAGAAAATGTCAATATACCTACCATATAACACGAGTGGGAGTTTACTTTGAAAAAGTGGAGATTACTCACTGACAATCACCGCCTTCTGAAGGGCTCTGGAACTGATCCAGTCTCAATTGGATTTTTTGTCTATGGGAGAAAGGAAACAGTTGGCGAAGATGAACATATAAATGTACATAGGTACGTATGTAATGTAATTGTGCTGCTGTCGTCGTATCGAAGTATCCCTAGAAGTTTGTGAGTTGGTAGCACGAATACACGAATCAATTGCAATGCAAGAGTAGGGACAGGTGTGAACGTCGTACATTTTGATAGCACGCTTTATACGAATACTAATTTTGGAATCTCTGTACTGTTTTGTTAGCATTTTCACTCTAGTACGTTATTTATTTTTTTGTCTCCAAATTTAATAGGTGTTATTGTGGAATGCGGAGCAGATGCATTTTCTAGCCAAGTTACATGTAAGCATATAGTCTATACGGTAAGATTGTACTTCAATCCAAGTAGCTTGCACTGTTGCATTATATATGTACTAGAAATACACTAACCAAGGGAAAAGTCAAACTAGAGTTTAAGTTCGTATATTCCAATGGAATATGCATTTCTAGTAATAGCCAAAGTTTTCTCCGAGGGACACAGATCATTCAAATGTAGAAACCCAAAAATAAGGAAATAGATCTAGACGATCCAATTAATGAAAGCTGGAAGGTAATTCAAAACTCTACGGGCACATGACGGGTACTACATGTGGTTGTGGTACTTTCCCTTTCTCTGCATGCATCCAAGGCTACTGCTATTTTGAATGTATGGAGTAAATAATACGCTTATTTTACAACAAAAAGTTCAGTTTGGTTACAAATATGAGGTTTGCAATCTAATTTACTTTTGAATCATGCTTTAGTTCATATTAAACTACGCTTTACCTTTCGGCAGTTGAAAATTGGTTTACTGCCATGTCTAGTGAAGAAAAAACATCAGTGTTAGCGTCACCAAAACATAAAAAGGGACGAGTGTCACCCTTGCCCGAGGATGAGTCGGATACCACTGAAAAGACAAACACTTCAACAATTGAAAACACGAAAAGCATAAACGAACCTTACAGTGACGTGAGTGTTCGAAATGTTCCTCCGATACCTCAAGAGCAACTACTTGCGGACATTGATTTCGATGAGATTCCAGAAGGCAGGGCAGTTCGACGGGCCAGAGGAAAATCCGTTTATTTGAGCTGTTTTGTAGGAATAGACTGTGTAATAATGAAAGATGTTTTGATAACGTATGCTAAACTTTCTTACTAATGTAACGTGGAATACGGAAATTGACTTTGATTCCCATTTGCAGATATACTTCATAGCCCGCCTTGTAATTTTTCTTCGTGTTGATATTTTCCATGATGCTTGGTTTGACTCACGTACACGTATCGAAATTAGCCAACAAAAAGTATACAACAACTCAACTAATGAACAACTGGTTTCGGCGGCGGGTACCTCCTTAAATTACTACTTCTGCGAAAATGAATCATTGGAAGCTCAATGTGCCTGGATATTTTCGGTGACTTGGTTGTGTTATTTTTTAGCGAACGTGTCCTTAATATTTTCGATTTTGTGGGTAAGAATATATTTTTCTATTTGTGCTCATTTACTACCCAAATTCTAATGTTGTTCATATCTTTGTAATAACAAAACGTTTATTTTAGTGTTATAAAATCATTATTTTTTCTCCTAATTTTCAAGCTTAGTTTGAAGCTTTGTTACGCCTACATATTCATGAAGACGACAAGTGTACTGCTTCACTTTCTTGGGCTGTTAACTTTCGGTTACCACTGTCTATCACAAAAATTCTACATTGAAACTGGGGTCTTTTTCATTTTCCACTTGCCATTGCAAATTTATGGCACGAAAAGAAGTAAAACGTATGCCACGTCGTTAAAAAAGGCTGAGCTCGAGAAATCGCTAACACGAGAAATCTATGCTAACCGAAATCCAGAAGCAGCAAGTATGAGGCGTCGAAGAAGAAGCACGATGCTTCCACGGCGGTCGAGTTATGCGAGGTTTGTAACTGTCGACGATTAAAGAAACTTCAAGCACCGTGTCATACCATGATCATCGTACCGTGATTAATCTTTTTGTTTTTAATTGACTTAATTTTTACGGTGTTCCTCATTGACTCGCCATTTTATATGTTATACTCATTTTTACTAGTTGATTAATCATAGTCTAATTTATTTCGTTTTTATGTCCTGTAGTGTAAAGTACTTAGAAAATTATGAAGAGAAAAATAATAATTACTGCTAATTAATTGCTTGCGCCTACAATTATCATAAAATGTATCTAAACAGTCTGAAAATAATGTTAGAATAGGCAAAAATAAAATAATATTGTAAAAATGTCATGTTTATCTCCTGTATTAAAATTAGAAATAAGTAGAATTAGAAATGAATATAATCTAAAGTGGGTTTGCATTTTAATCGTTTGCAACGTTGCGTGTTGCGTTAGCGTGTTACTATTCACTCACGAAGACCAAAGACCATTTGTCAAACTTTCCACTCTGACTCATGACATGACTGCCACTTAATATTGCGATGGAGAACGGGAACATAGAGTGCACAGTGCATCGTCGGCCTTTCTTTGTTCACATTGTTGTGTTTCAGTTGCTGTCGCGGCAAGATGTCTTGCATTTCATGTGAGTGAACCTATAGCTGTAGCTATCCTTGGACTTTTTGGCGAGAAAGTAAACAAAACAACAACGTAAGTATTTGATTGACATTTTGACATTATGTACGTGTTAATTGTTATGAGAGATGTGGTATAGTGGTGATGAGTATGAGTGATAAATAGAGCAAGTGCATGATTGTTCCTTTGTTCCACTTGAATTAGTGTTTAATTGTGCTTCATTATTTGTACGATGTAATATATGTGTTAGTGTGTACTAAATCAGTAATTTAATAGTCATCCCGAAGTCCACAAGATTTAGATTTACACTCAACACTTTCATTGTTGCATGTTTAACAACAACATGATAAAAGATTGAGCCTTTGAGGGTTCAAAACATGGCACATGGACTTTCTCCCGATTCAAATGGAACTCCTGGCATAACAGCGCTGGAAGATGAATGGGTTAGTTATTCTTTTTTGTTGTTTGTCAGATGGGCGTATGTCAATGACATATAAAAGCGCATTCTTTAAAACTTGAACCTCCTTGGCGTATGTTGTATGTGTATGAAAATGTGAAGGCGCTGTCTAACGTTGAATGTATTTACTTTTAATTGTTGACACATCGATGCCTCGACAGTCGATGAAATTGTACGCAATTCCCGTATGACATAAGAACGTCAGCTCTGTGTTTGATGTATTTTTCCGTTGACATTGGGAAAGCTCGATTTTTTGTTCTGTTATTATGTGCATGACATTGCAGCGATTGATTTTAAATTCACTTTTATTTAGAAAATGGAAAATCAAAATTTGCTTAACAATCCAGAGCTGCTGTATCAAGAGTGTTCAATCATTCCACTACTAGATGAAAGTCGGGAAAGCAATGAAGCATTTTGGGAGGCAGCAAAATTGACAAACGAGCTGATACTGGATCATAACTTTATTATGGTATTACTTCTATTATTGTCATAATATTTAATGTGCTTGTATATTTCATTTTAATGTATGTCATACAGGATGATGATTATATGTTGCATCTTGCATGTCAGTGACTGTTCAAGGTGGCGACGTTTTCAATTTTGTATGATTATGGTTATATTTATATTATTCTAATATACATTTTCCATAAACATATTATTATATATATATAAATAATTGCATAATTCAACATATTACCCTAATCATTTTTATTCTTAACATTGTAGGAGGCAATTCACAAGAAAGAAGACATTATCGAAGATCTGGAAGGAGCACAAGAAACAATATCAGGTGTATTAAATCAGTATGAAAGAGACCATTCTCTTAATTTGGACGCCCTCCGACAGCTTCAAGAAATGGTACTTAATGGAACTTAACAATCATTACATCGCTGTAATGCTGTACACGTGCTTGACATACTCCGTATTCGAGTACTGTCACTAGAGATAAACATACTAGTTTTAATCGCACAAAACAGTTAGATATGCATTTTTACGGATATACATAGTTATAGCAAGTTTGCTTGAATATGACCATGTTCTGTGCCTCCGTCATTTGCATATTGCACATAGTCGTTCGTATCACATTAATTATTATTTTTAACATTCCTAAATTTTCGAAGCTATTTTTCTTTGACAGTGTTTTTGTCTTGATTTTTGTCCTGACGAAGAGTAGAGATTCTATTCGAAAAGCTTGACAATAAAAAAATTTTCCAATCAACTTTTTCCACTTAACAATCCCGCGTTTTTCAATTCATTTTTAATTATTATTTCAATTTTTCTTTTTCAGCCTGTTTGGTGTGACAAAATCAAAAAAGAAATATTCAGCCACAGTAGTACTGCATTGATAGACGAATGGAAACAAGCACTGAACGAGTTTTTGGATAATTATCAGAAGATACGTGATTGTGTACCAGACGAAGATGCGTCGCAACGTAGTGATGATGAAGGCACGTCTTTGGAAGATGATAAAGATAAGGAGCAGTGCAAATACGTTCTATGTGCTGTAGAAGAGGTTGATACACTTCTTTCTGTTGTAGGAAGTGATAGCTATCGTTAACTAAAATGTTTTATTTTTATTATTTATTATCATTATCATATAAACGTTTAAATGGTGCGAGCATGTGTCTGTAGATTGTCAATTTGTATTTCTATTTTGATTGTAACAATAAAATGCGGTATTCACCTTGAGTTTTTCATGGGTATTTTCCTGGTATTTTAGCTTCAAAATGAAGATGGACATAATTTTAGCTCAAACAAAGCCTAATCTTGAAATAGAGCAACTGAAATAAACAATCAAGTGGTTTGACGTGAATTATAAAATATCCGGTGTTTTGACATAAATTAATACTAATAAATGTTTAGTCAAGAATATTACTAATCTGTTATCAAGAAGAAATCCAAATCGTATATATATTTACACTGTTATATAAAAAACGCTTACTTTTACACCGTATATAATGGAATAAATAACACGAATCATTCAAACTTTGATTGCCATCCTAACTCTAACTGATTAATTTTAGTTGATATATCAGTTCTATTGGTAAACGTAAGCCATACCTTGTCACTTGTAGCTAAAACATGTCCTGAATTAGTAATACATAAACTGTTCATTTCTCGGTATCACATTTCACGGGAAACGGTGACCACGAAAATTTAAATCCAGCTATGTGAAGTGAAACACCCATCATCTGTTCGTGTTTAACGGAATAAAAGTCGTCGCAAGATCCCTGAAAGTGATAAAATAAACTTGAAGGAAATACAAATTGTTTGAAGACAATCAGTACCAATGTTCCATCAAATACACCGGAGTACAAAGTTACTTGCACAAATTTACAACTGTGATGCTTCTGTAAGATATTGTAACAAGTTTGTTGTGAGTATTTCATCTGTATGCAGTAAAAACATGGAAAAAAACCTTGTGCAATGTGAGGTTTGTATAAAATAACAATATAACCGTATTTCGAGATTGTTTTTTTAACATATACAGAATCTTTAAATACATAAACAATGGTTTATTCAGATTTCGAGCTTAGACCATTTGGTACTCACTGTGCAAAACATGGAAAATTCTATCACCTTTTACTCAAAAGTACTAGGTATGTCACCGGTGAAATTCGGTGTTGGAAAGTTGGGTCCTTAAGATGAGACAATTGGGAGTGAAAGTGGAAGAGGGTCCAGTAAATAGAACAGGTGCAATAGGGCCTATGACTTCAATTTATGTTAGAGATCCAGACAAAAATTTGATTGAAATAGCTTTCTATGGGTAAAAATTTGGTGAAACTATAATATATTTATACTTTTAATAACGCTTTGCAATTATATCCACACCTACGTATTAAATATAAATAAACTGTACAAATTCACTATATTCTTACGTCAAGAGTTAGCGACTACTAGTGTACAATGTATTCCCTTCAACCTTCAACCAAATAAAGAAAACAATACACCATTAAGATTTAATTAGCCCACAGCAGTCGTTCTTTTTGTCTCCTCTTCACTAATATTGTCATCTATTTGATTTAAAGCAGGATGTCGTTTTTCCAATAATTGTTTAGGTTGCAAGATGGATCCGGGTATTCTAGCAGAGTTGAAGAGTCTTCCTCTTTGTTCAATTAGGCCATACGCAAAATAATTTAGCTATAATAAAAGATCGTTTACAGTTTCATAGATCAATCAATTATATTATTACGATCAAGCTAAATAATTTCAATTTACCAGGAATCCAGCTGGTAATGCTACACCTTGCACGCGGTAAAGCGTTTCACTTATATCCTTTGCTTCATTTAAAGGATGTACAGCAGTTATGGTACACCGACCCAGAAGCCCTGTATGACTCATAAGGGGTCCTCTGCTAATGTCAACGAAATTCCCGATCCTGTATAAGCATACAGTTTTTCCATCAACTGAACTGGCTGCTATCTCTGGAATTTGCTTTCGTTTGTACTGGTTCTCATTAAACATTTCCAGCGCCAACTCTGTGCTGACTTCTAGCCTTTCAAATGGCAGATTTTTCTGTGCTAATTTACGCATCTCCCAACTAAAAGTTCGCATTTCATCCTAAGAAAGTAATTATAATTATTGCATTCTTTGTTGACAACATAGAGGAACAAATATAAACTGACTCATACAATAATATACATACGGAGTTTGGACTCCAGTCTTTCAATTTGAGATCCGCGTCATAAACAAAGCTACCGCTGCGAACTAGAGGACAACAACGCGTTTCACAATTTGTTCAATAAGTTTCATAACATCATAACAATATTTAGTAATTACTATTAATTGTAAATAATGGAATAGTAATAAGTAATTCCATGATTGCTACCATTTGCTGGAGGAAAGCTATGGAGTTCAACGTAGAATTGATCATGCAACGCTGTCTCTAGCACGGATCCCAGCATGAAAGAACAACTTCTCCAAAATACTTTGTTAACCTGACAGTCGCAAAATGAATGTTTTAAAACATTTACAGGATACTTTTATACAAAACCAAATTAGAATATTGAGATTTTATCCAGAGATAAAAATTGTTCTCACATGAAAGGGATCTTCATCTTTTATTTTCATATGTAGCAGTCGGAGTTTGGAAGGTTCTTCTAATGGTCTGTGCATATCCCACAATTGTCCGTTAACTTCGGCCACAACGCTATTTCTAGTATGTGTTTCATTCATGTCTAAAACAAAAGAAAAAATATCGTAGTACGGCATGATGTACGATGACATTTAGATTCCACAATTTTAAATACTAAACGCTTTACGTCTGGCACAGTCGAACGGTGTAGAAATATTCTTGTTCATCATAAACGTAACGTCTTCTGGCTGTCCCTGGAAGTTCACCTCAATTTTTTCAATACGTCCTATTGCTTTATACTGTTGTTTCTGCTCTTCTGAAAACATTTTTGATCTTTTTTCTCTCACGTCGGGGTTGTTTATAATAGGAATTGGATGTTGTAAAATAGCCCGAAGATTTTCCCGACTCAACTTTCCATACAAGTCATTCCTCAAAGCTTCAACTTGTTCCGCTGTTGGTCCCTGACTACAGTGCATATCAAAGAATCCTGTAATTTTTGTAATAGAAGGACCAACAAGACAATTAGTAAATAGTTTATCATTATATCGTGGATCATGAATAGCATCTTTAAACATATTGTTATTTGTTATAATGATGGTGTCATGCAGTGACGAACAAAACTGTACCACACCGCCACACAGTCAACAGTTGACAGTACCGCAGTTTTGTCATTTGTAGTACAAAATTAATCTCAACAACACAACACGTCAACGAAATGTTAATGTTAGGATCACAAGCCAACAGTTGACAGTAGCATAACTATTAACTTACTTTTTTGAGCAAAAAAGAGTCCTTTTTGAGGGTACTTAGAACCTGCAAGGCGACGCATGATGTCACACATTGCACCCTTAGCCATTTAAACACAATACAACAAAAATCCTTCGCAGAAACTTTATGAAGTACTGAAATGATAAAAGGAGAATGTTGTTACAAATAGGGACAAATGAGCTTGATACTGACGGATGACGGACAAGGGACGGAAAAAGAAATTTCGATGTCAATGGATGTACCTCTTCATCAAAACTTTCCCATCCTAAAATACGAATTGAAAATGCAACAAAGTAAAGTATGGAGTAACCGATACTACACCGGTTTGATTATATAACATCAAAAGCTCCGTTTTAATGTGAATCGGACGTTGGTCGATGTCGTTGATAGTTGCCTCGATCGATGGGCATACAATTTCACAGTCAGAAGACTTGAAAGAGGAAGGGTCATCCACTTTTGTTAAAGTCCCTATTTGCAACAAAACTGAAATGATTGTATTTATTTACTCGTATCAACAATACAAATACATGTACAGTTGTATTGAAGTTGAACAATTCTATACACTTTCAATCCCCTTACTCGTGCTGGATTAGCTGGATACGAGATCAAAACAGATTTGTGTTGTAGTTTATCCAGAGAAACAGAAACCCCAATGGCGCGTCATACATCGGTATATGTGAGACAGTCTGAAGCTATAATATGTAATAGAACTTTACTACTTTGCAGCCACGCACATATAAACGAACGATAAGACTGACTACCATGTGGTACGAAAAGTTCAGTGAAGAACTATGTATGACTTTATTGCAATAGTTGCATATAGGTAGAATAGTAGAAATTTATATTAAACAATGCTAGTGTTTTTTAAGTGAAAATAAAAATGTAGACGGAATAATCATCATAATAATACTGGAACCCAAATGGCGACTAAAATAGAAATAAAATGATGCAGATTTATCAAACTTACATACATGCTCTAGCATTTAGCATTGTGCCCACGTCCAGTCAAATTTACTTTCCGAAATGCTATGATCATATACATATTGTAATTAATTATTCTGATAATTTTATTCTAAAATGCGTACGGCTGCGGCCGTACAATCAATTGGGGTATAATAAACGTTTTACATATAGTTACATGCAACTTTCAATATATTCAATCACACTATTTTTAATCAATTATTTTTACTAAATTCAAATCAACGAAATTTTCTGCTTAAAAGTTGCGTGAAATACGGAGTATACATATACAATTTAAAATCCACTTCAAATAAAAACTATCCTCATCAATAAAGTTTTCATCACATTTTTAACGATACATTCAAAAAATCTATTGAAAAAAACATTTTTACCTTCAATGGAATAACATACCATGGCTTTTCATTTTTTTAATTAAAAACTTCAATGATACATGACCAACTGTATACCAGCTTGTAGAGTGTAGACTTGTTAAAATAATTACTAATTCATAGCTCCATTCCGCGACAATTTTTAATATATACTTGTAAAGAAAAGAATCAGAATATTGAACTCGTTTGCAATAGTTCTCGATAACTGAAGAATTGTGATTTTCTTCTAGAAACTTCTGGGGCGGCTTCTTCATTGTTACCTTCGTTTGGAAACTTTTTACTGAAGTATTTAGAAATTTTTGGTGCAGGTGCGTCTTCTATTTCATCACTTTCCCTGTAATAATGTTAAAATGAATGAAATAAATTACAACCAGAGAAAGAAATATTTAAAATATAAAGGGTTAATTTAAAGTTTAAAATTAAAACTGCATGGTTATTGGAAAATATGACAGAGAAGTGTTTAGTAATTTATGAACATGAACGTTTTACACATATGTAAATGTACATAGTGTTACGGGTTCATTGTTATTCATTTCAAATTTCACGATTATACAAAAAATAGAAAATTATTCACCATTTAATTTTTACGGCACACTTTTCCAGTAAATCTGAGGCTGTAGACCAACTATTTCGGACTATATTGGGAAATCCAAATACAGGGTCGATGTTTTTTCGAAGAAACCGCTTGGTAACAGGATCTATACATATCGGTTCAATTAAGAGACAAATGTGAACATAGATGAATAATTATGTCATTGTGAAGAATTATAGAAGCCTTTTATTATAAGTAGTTTTTATTCATTCTCAAAATTGTACCGCCTGGATAACCACTGCCCCATCCTGAAGCTTGATTAACAGCGACATTTTCGGAAAGCTCAAGTGGAAACTTCCATTCTTTTATAGCAATATCACGAGTTACTTTAGCGCACACGCTGGCGGCGCTTACAGGTTTGTACTTTGCGTCAGCTTTCTTGTCCACTTTAAACCGTAAGTCAGGAAATGTTTGTTCCAACCTTGCCTATGGCGAAGAGCAGTTAAAATATTATAGGCAACTCAACTAAGGATTATAGTTACAAAATAAGTATTTCCAAAATTCTCAACTGAAGTCCGTGAAACTTCTTTGATTTCATTACCTGATATTTGTCCATAGGACCAACAGTATCAACATATACACGTTCGATTTTAACTCCTCGATCAACCAATCCTTGAATCAGTTCGAAAGCAGCATTGTGAGAAATTTCATTTAAGCTATACTTCTGTCTGCGATAACTTTTATTGGCAATTTGAGAAGGAGAAATAATTTTCAGTCCGAAAGATATGTAATCCAGATTTGAAAATTTCTGGAAAATTTCCTCTCTAACCTTCTCAGTCAATTGCTTAGAATCATTTAACTTGCTGAATTTCGAATCAATGTCCAGTAACACTGGCGGACAATCCTCTATTTTTGATAATGTTTGTCCTTTCTTCTTCTTTTCATTTATGGAATTTTCATCTGCTACACATGCAAAAATTGAATACACCATTGGACCTAGAGAGTGGATAAATGATAAAATATTTAATGTAATTCGACACATTTTCCATTATATTATGACTTTTTATGCTTCTTTAATAAACAAATGGTATAAATGTTAATTCATAATTTAAGAGATACCTAAAACTGGTCCCCTTCCAGCTTCGTCAATACCAACATAGCAAACGGTACTTCTACATTTATCCATCACATGATATGTTGTAACATCTTCATCGGGATGACAAGCAAATGCATTAAGAGCATCTCGAAAAACCTTCACCCCACCCGACAATTTAGCATTATCTTTAGTGTTCAAATTTATCTCTTCGTCAGTTAAGTCCACCGCCGCTTTTGTTTTTTCGGATTTATTATTTGTTCCATCAGTTTGGTCCGACAAATCCAGTTCTTCAGTCTTCACGAAATCAACTTTCACTAGCTCTGTCGCATCATTATCCTGTTTATCTTCCGATGGTGGATTCATGGTCAAATTATCCTGTGTCCTTATTACTCTTTTAAATTAAAACGTAATTCTTATTCATAACTCGTTCGGAAAGTTCCATGAGCGTTGAAGCACATGGATATTAGCGAATAAACAAACAACCGTTATATATATTACTATAATTGTAATATATCGCGTGTTGGAATGCCATTGCAAATAATGTAAAACACATTAGTGTCAGTCATACAGATGGCCACTATCTCAAATTTTCATAAACCAAAGCTAACTTCAACTATGTAATTGATACTATATTGATAGTCGGTTGCAAGTAAATACTCACCTTTACTGACTGCCGAAATCCCGGAATCGTGTTCCTTGTCAATAATACAATAAACACTAGATGCTGAAACTAACTTGTTGACGATCAAACAATATTATTAATTAATAACAAATAAATTAAATAATTTCAGCATTAGCACAGCACAGAACAAAATCAGAACAGGCAAAGGCAAGGATCGGATAAGGATAGATTGGTATATTTGGTATTTTACTTTGTTTTCTTTAGCTTCGCCGCAAATTAGATAACAACTTGCTTACCGCGATCAAATTATGAAGTAAGGGTACCCCGTATCTTCGATGTCCAGCGTTTGAAGCATTGTTTCTTCCTTCATTTCATTCTATATACATCCACAATATAAACTCATAATTCATAACATAAGACGATTCAGTAGAACGGCCCGAGGCCCGACATGACAGTCCGACCAGTCCGACTTGACTATAAGTTTACGTTACGCTTACTACGCTACATCGTGTTGCTTGTATTTCTTTGCTTGTTTGAACAACGTTCTGTTTCTGTTCATTTTTGGTTTTTGGCACAAAAAATTGCCAGTTTAAAAACTATTAAACTTTATTTGGATTTAATTAAGCCTGATTAAAATCACCAATATATATACCTATAAATCCACCATATATGGTTGCATCATGTATTAATTATAAAATAGATAAGATAAAATGCCTAGTGTTAACCAGCTACTAAATAATGTGTCTTACAATTATTTGTTGCGGTATGCGGTAGGTGCTAATTGTGGTATATGGCAATGGCATTATTTTACAAATAATGTACTGCTTGGAGAATGACATGTTTATAAATAACATAAGACACAAAAATATTATTTAAAAATAATTTGAAGAATGAGAAGAGAGATATTTTTTGCTTTTCATTGTTGCATTTTTCGTAAGTACCTAGCACAATAAATAAACAGTATTGATATGCATTGGGTGAGTAAATTTAATTGGTAGTTAGTTAATGTTTATTGATGTTTATACGTAAAGTTTATTAATTTTGCATTCTAATTTACGTAAGTAATTGCACATTGCACACACGTATAAGTGGTACAGTAAATGAACTTCCTAAGGTTATTTGCACAATGTATTTGGATTTGTACTCACGACACGAGTAGTAGGTTCTTCAGAGCTTATCAGAAACATTGATTAAAAGTATAATTAATTTTTTATTAAAACTATGTTAACTATCAATAAGTGTATAGGTAATAATAAGTAGGAGCATAATATAACTAGGAATGCGAATGTACGTAAAGTAAAATTATTGCTTACATTTTTTGATGCTAAGTATTACCCAATTACCCCACACCTTACTACTGAATAAAATTAGACATGTGTTTAGTGTAAGTAGGTTCTTGGAATTAGCTAGAATTCTTAATTTTGTAAAAAAAATGACGGATTTAAACGCAAAAACGGTATAGTGCTCCGCGATAGCTTATGGGTTCGTTTCAACATGAGTACAGTTTGTAAAGTCAACAACGTCACTTACCTTACCACTGTGTAGTTTAAGCCAGTTTGTTGGAATGATTATAAGGGAAATTATCAGACGCATCTGCCTGACAGTTTCATCTTATTCTTGTTCTTGAGGATAAGACCCGTCAAGGGCCGCCTTAAATAATTCGCCAAACTTACTTGCTCCTGTTACATTAACTTCCTGCCATCCTTTAATTTTCTCTGCACATTTTTCAAGATACGAGGGTATTTCAGCAAACTTTGATAAATTATGACCACAAGCATCCAGTACTGCGAGAACAACAGCTATCGAAAAGTCGGCAATAGTTAACTCCGTCCCTGCAATGAAACTGTCCTTGAGGAATGTGTCGATATACCCCAGCGCTTCATCTAGGCTGTCTATCTTATCTGGGTCCAATGGTCCCTTCTGAAGTAGCACTGGTACCTAATCGTGGTACGAACGAATTATAAAATAAAATGCATTGGGTTTAGTTATATTTCTTTATAGATATAACATAACTCACGTAAGCTTCCATAAATCGAGGATAAAGCGTAGCTAAGTCAAAGCAAAGTCGCATATCCACCACTGCTCGCTTATTTGGGTCAGTTGGGTATAATACCAGTGATTGGTCGTCAGTTCCATACTTGTTCACAAGATACATTAAAATAGCTCGGCTCTCTGTGAGAATTAATCCGTCGTCCACTATTGTTGGAATGGTATGCTGAGGATTTATCTTTAAATGACATAGTAATGAAATAATACATTTCCGATCAAATTGATATTATTGATATTATAAATTGATGCTTCTCTCTCTGGCTCTAAATGAGTTGATTCCTCTTACCTGAATAAAGTCTTCCCTCAAGTGATCTCCTTTGTTAAGATTAACCTCTCTTATGTCCATTTCGATGTCCAACTGTTTAGCAATAAGACGGATCATTATGCATGGTGGAATTGGGGAAAATTGATACAGGACAATAGGCATTCCTCAAGTTGATAGAGGATGATGAAAAAGTTTATTTAAAACGTTTTATCGAATTAATATAAATACATGAATTTGATACAATGTGTTAGCCTGTTAGATGTATCATCGTTCGTCGTGTTGTTTGCGTTTTTCCTCGGACTGAACGGCTGAATTTAGCGGTTGCTGAAGCTTTGCTGATGAGGTGTGTGTGTACCGAAAGTAACGATAGACAAGAAAGAAATGCTCCATTTTAACATGCAGAATTCACTTGAACATTTCATATATATAGTACAAAAGAGTATAGTACGAACATAAAAAATCGAAAAATACAAGAATAAGCACAACTTTTCTCAGCAAGCATAAAAAAGTCTAAAACTCAATTCTCAAATTTAAAATGCATGTATGCCCGTCCGCGGCACTGGCGACTCCAAAGTTTATGACATGGCATGTGTTATATACATACATACAACATATATAGAGCTAGTTTATTAAAAAGTCAGGAATATGATATATTGATTATTTTTTAATGTCATGCTTTTCCTTCGTACACTAAACCACATGTTCATATTATTTGTATCTCTTTGATCGATCACAATCAAACAACCCTTAATGACACCAGCGTACTATCGACGCGAAAAGTAACTGGAAGTCCAACTATGAATTTCATTGCTGACCTGATTTCCATTTCTTCCTTCCACCCTACCTTATATTATATCGGTTTCCGGTTTCCGTCCTGTATGCTCTCGTCACAGAAGGTTCCATTTTTATAAATATTACAACTTGACAATTTAGCTTTAAAAATATAAACCAGTGACAACTCATATTAAAATGGATAACTTTCCTATGTCAAATTCACCATTTTACAGTTTGTATGGAACGGAGTAAAATTGAATCCTGATAAATTGGTCGAAGTTCAATCAGCGTTACACGACCCACATTTTTCTAACATTATTTTTAAAATCGTGTATCGTGTAATTGATGTATTTTTGCATAAGTAATCAAACGAAATGTGGTGGGATGACGAATCCTACTTGGAAAAGCCAATTTAGGTAGAAATATGTATGCAATCCGCCTTCTGGAGAAACTAAGTATGGAAAGCTCGTAAAACTAGTTTTCTCTCGCAGTTAACTTTTTTGTCTAATTTATAAGTATGAGTAACGCTCACCCTGTGTTACTCCCATCATACTTACTTACGAATTTCAATAGGATACATAATACATTCCATTAAATTTTAAATGCCTTCTTGCAAAATCAAGAGTTATCGTGATTATAGTATAGTCAGTTGGAGAGATATTGAGCGCATAAACGACATTCAGCATTATAATGCTTTCAGTAGTTAATAATTTAAAAGCAACTACACCATGTGACACGTTTATCAATTTTACTTTTCCAATGCTTTACTTAGAATTATTGCATAAATTCGTAGTAGCAGGCGATGGTGACATCAAAACCTTGAGTTGGGAGGGAGTTCAAAGGTGTAGTGCAGCGCAAGTACTTCATTCTTGTTCATTTAGTACAATGACTTCAAATTTATGCCAGTGTGGCTTACAAGGATTGAAAATAATGTAGTCATTTTGTTGTTGCAGCACTACACATACTCTCTTTGATCAGAACACGAACAATACTGCACAAGATGCGGACGAAAATAATTTTAATAAAAAGGTTCGAGAAGGTAAAGCATAGTGGACGTTATGCATTGCCATTGGCCATTGTATGCAAAAGTGCATGCGTGCATACCAACAAACAACTTCACAACAAATAAGCTGCATAAGTAAAAGTATGATCATAAATGAACAACATCTTTACTATGATGACCGTTCAGCAATTATTGCAGCGGTGACACGAAAACATTTTTAATCGTACGATATCTGCGAAACTGTTACATCAAGTAAACAACCAATGGTGAATGTCAATGCTCATACGAACGACTTTTGTCGTTGTGCAAATTTAATATTTGGTACACATGTAGACATGTAATTATGTGTGTTGTGTAAATTATTTCGACTGATACTTCACCGATCATTGTAAACCTGCAAGAAATAGGAATTTTTGCTACGTGTATTCTTAGGTTATACATGTACGATGAAAAGTCTGTCAATGGTTTTTTTTCTGCAAAAGGGTAAATTCCCCATCAATCGTTGGAATGAGCAACCCGAATCTGATATATTTGTACAAGCTCATAAAATCGTCAGATAAGTCACAACTCGATTCAATTTTTATTATTTGTGGAGATATCATTATTAATTTACTCAAGGCAATATTTTGCGTACCCTTGTTTTAAATATTTGATTTTATTACGGTTCATACATCACAAAGGTAAGAAAATCACAATGGTACAAGTGCAACGTGTTATGTTTGTAATGCACTCTGGATGATAGAACGTAGAACGATCGATGGTAGACAAAAAATACCATACTTCTTAGCTGCTTACTTTGAAAATGATTTCGTAATCGTAACACAATTTGTTTAATTTATGTATTAAATTCATCCACGTCAGTAAAAGTTCGATTTATGTTACACATACATACACAAACACAGCTAACGGCAGTAATTACTAATGTTTCATAATTATATTATTGATGATTTCATAGATTTCTGAATTAGTTCAAAGCATTTTAGTTGCTCGTAAATTACTACTGCAAATTAACTAATCGCAAGTGATCGAACTTCAACTTGACCATACATCGAAGTATTGAACAATCATGTATGCTAGACAGAGACAGCCAATTACATTATTTTTTGGTCTCAATTACAAATTACAAATTACATTTTATATTTTTTGAAGCCTCAATTACAAATTACAAAT
>JAHZNE010003239.1:0-31486 GCA_027744055.1 Callyntrura sp. NNG-2020
CCGCCACTACCGCACAGCATCACCACCACCACTCTGCGCTGTACTAGTGTACACTCTCTTATTACGCTGCCAAAACACATTCTTTTCTTTTCATTTTTCTCTCATTGTTGTTGCAATCTTTGTCCTCGTCGTCACGCTCCTCCTGGGTTAATCTTCTTTTTTCTCTCTAAAAACACCAGCTTTTTCTGAGGGCAATGGTGGTGTTGTACTACATACCATATAGCCGTATCCTCCATCAAAATCACCACTGCCACTACCACCATCATCACCGCAAGGAATGCGAGTTCAAGTTGTAACCGCAGCAGTTCTACCAGTAGTAGCAAGCGACACACTACTCTTGTGTAATCGTCGTACAACGCCTGGGGGGAATTTCCAGGAACAAAAACTCCGCTGTTATTCTATCTTTCTTCTTATTTTTCCTTTCTCGGTATGCTTCTCCGTTATTGTTCGTCGCATACTTTTATCCATTCTCCATTTCGCCTCTAACCTAACTTACTTTTAAGCGTTTTCTCTTTTATCGTGATTATCACTCATGGTTTCGTAATGCATCTCAAGGAAAGACTATAATAATATCGATGGTTGTTGCTACCACTTTGCTTTTTCAAGTCGATTTCTATTTACACAGCAGCTATAATACCCCGCAGAAAAAATATTTGACGTTGGGATGATATTTGAGGAGACAGTGAGGGAAAGGGGAACACGACACCACGTAATATTTGAGGGCGCTGTGAGTGGTAATGCACCACAGATATTTTATTGAGAGCATTTGTTGGTGGGAGCCATTATTACCTATTAATCTCTTTGTGCCTACTTGTCATGCTGTTTGTCTAGTTTTTGGGGAGGACGCAGAAGATACACTTTAGTATCTCCGACGCGCTGCTGTCTCCTTTCTGCCTTGGAGGGAATAGTAAAAGGAAGGGAAAAAAATTGGGAGGAAAATGCCGACGGAGCCGATGTTGTTCATAGTTTTAGGTTTAATTAAGTTATAATTGAATCAGAAGTAAACATAATTATCAGATGGGAGTACCACGAGCGACAACAACATCAACATCGTTACTTCTACCCCCGACGAGATGTAAACGATAAGGGAATAATAATGCAGAGGGCAGAATGGAGAAAAGCGCGGTTGTAACTTATTGCTGGCTGGCGGGCTACATGGTAGTTGTTATCATTCTGCCCGTCGCTATAATATGAAGATACTCCTCTCGCGAGTGATGTTGTTGTCGTCGCCGTCTTGTAATAGAAAAGGATATCCGAATATAATAGCAGAGAAACGCCCATGTTGAATGTTGGAGGCAGAAGTCACAAGGAGGAGGCACAAGGGGGAAATCACTTTCGGGCGCCTGTACCATGATTTTTTGTGGCTGGCGCTGCTGTCCTCAGGAGAAAGGAGAAAAGGACAAATAATACGACAGAGAGAGAGAAAAAGCCTGAATGCCTTCTCCACTAGCGTTCTAGCTGGTCCGAAATATCGAACTATTATATTAAGTGCCTGCGAGTCAAATGAAATGCCTAATCATACTGAAAAAACTGGAAAGGAAAGCAGAAGAAGCTGCTCCTTGCCGGGATACATTATTTCATTATGTTACGGTAGGAAAGAAGAAAGCAGGTCGCGCAGTAGAGAAAACGGCAAGCCCTTAACCACATTAGCATAGCGGACTGGTATTGGTACTGAAGGCAGAGCGAAAACACCAGAAAAAAGAGAGAGATAATTGAGTTTTGATTATATCACTGCTCGTATCACCACTGCCCGATGAAGATTAAATATATCACCTTAATTGATTTTTCCTTGGAGCAATGACAGGTTTCCTTGAGATGGGCTACCGAGACTATTTATGCTGCAGCGGTAGTGATATCATTGAGAAGTTTTAGAGAAAAGATTTTTTCAGTAAAGGAAAAGAATCCAGTACGATGCTTTCAGGTTAGAGCAAGTAGCAAGGACCAAAAAACGTGTATCTTTTAGAAAGTGGTAAGTGATATAGCGATAGATATTGGAACCGGGGGACGAGGGGGATAAATCTCTCCAAGTTAGGGCAATTTTAAATTAGAAGGATAGGAAGGGAACCCCAATTAAGTTCAGGATAACATTATCCCCCATGTCCCCCAGTTCCTACAGCCCTGGACAGCGGTGTATGTAGTGATAGCAGTTTGCAGAAATTGAATGTCAATTGCGTAAAAAATGGTTATAGATGAAGCTTTTACGAGTTTTTGTCATTAGGTCCAAAGTTAAAGTATCAGAGGGCTGAAGTGAGGGACATTCCTACCTTGTAATACATTATGGTCCCTCGTCCTACCTATCCTTTAAATGTTATATCTCTAAATGCTGGGGGATATGTCCCCCCGGTTCCAACAACCATTGGGTGGGGTCGTCATAGAATCTTGAATGAAATCAAGCAACAACCGTCATCTAATATGTTTGAAAATTTAGAAAAGAACCATCGAGGTAAACGGGTCTATTATATATGATTGATGACTTGCATTAAGAAGGTATACGATAGAACGAAATACGGTGTCGTTTTCAACTTTACTACTGCAACTGTATTGATTCTATGTATATATATCGTTATGTTTCCCTGATAAAAGTATTCAAAATGTATTGGCCATTATTAAAACATACTTAATGAGAGTCAACATGATATTTTCATCTTGAAACTAATACTCAATTAATTATTTCGAGTTTTATCTTGTTCCTGTACTGATGGTATATTTTTCGCCTTACACGGAGATGGGCAAACAGAAATGTAAAAACTAAAGACAAAAACGAGCGCAGCATTTAATATGAAACAATGATACATATAACATCATTTGTCACATTTATAACGTTTAATGAGCCCTTCAATAATTAATCAACTGCTCTGTTTCCTGCATAGCTTTTGCCTTTCCTAAGTAGTTTATAAACTTGGAATGTTATCAGTTAGGTTGGGTTATCCGTATCTTTATGACGCACTACCTCTAAAAATTTAGAATTTGCAAAATGTGCAAAATATCATTCACACAAAAGTACAACAGAAGGACACAAATATCCATGGCAGGCCAAAGAAATGGCGCTTTGCAATATGTACAGTTTAATATCAGGTATCATTTTAGGCCAGCTGGCGTGACAAAGACAATAAAGCAGTTATTTTGAAATTCAAAATGTTTTGGAACTTCTGGGAAGTTGCAGAATAATTTTGAGTAACTATTTCTGAAACCGGCGAGCCAAATTTCGACCATCCTCTAATTGTTTTCAAAATTAAGGCACTTGTAGAGAATGGTTAATGAGTTGTAACGCGAAAACTGTTAGGTCCAAAAATAGTACCAGTCTGGTGGTAGGAGCCGACCAACCCCGGACCGTAAATACACGCTGGTGCTCGCATACCTGCTGTTAAAGACATGAAACTAGGCACCAAAAATCAAGAAAAAAATTAGGAAAAAAGGGTTGTTTTTGGATTTTCGAAATTCCATCAAATTCCTGATTTATGAGCGTTACAACATTGGACCTACATAATACATAACTTATATATGAACAACGTAGTTAGAGCTTATGTCTGCTTTAATTTTGTAACGCTCATAAATCCAGTATTTGATGGAATATCGCAAATCCAAAAACAACCCTTTTTTCCTAATTTTTTGCTTGATTTTTGGTGCCTAGTTGCATGTCTTTAGAAGCACGTATGCGAGCACCAGCGTGTATTTACGATCCGGGGTTGGTCGGCCCCTACCACCCGACTGGCACTATTTTTGAACTTAACATTTTTCGCGTTAGCACTCATTAACCATTCTCTAAAAGTGCCTTAATTTTGAAAACATTTAGAGGATGGTCGAAATTTGGCTCGCTGGTTTCAGAAATAGTTACTCATCCCATGATTTATAAAACTGACGAGGAGAGTAATTAGTACTGGTCAAACAGTGACAGCAAAATAGCTGACTTACGGGCAAACAGCAATCCGTAATGCTAGTGACGTATTACGAATACGAATAGTTTTTCCTGTTTATTGAAATATTAGGCTGCTTATATGTAGTAGTGGTACTGAAATTTAGTGATAAGATAATTATGCTTTTTGTAGTATGGAGGGATTAAATTAAATAATAATAAATGAAGTGGTATTAAAAGAAAACTAGCTATAAGCGAATACTTGAAGAATGTTTGGTATTTACTCCAGAACGTACGTCCGAGTCCGAGTCTGAGTAAAATATAGGCATGCTTTTAAGACTGAAAGCTCGTAATCTTGTTATTGACTTGCTTGTACTGGTATTTGACATCTTATCTAGTAACTTGCTGCTGTAAGTTTTAAGTTATCACCATCAAATCATGTGATGATCATTAGAATATTATGGAAATCTAAATTCTTCGTCGATACGTACATTCGTAAACCTGGAGAAAATTGTTGTATGGCTGTGAATGAAAGTTACGTGTGTATGCGTACTTGTGAGTGACTTCTGAAAGATAAATAAGTGCATCTATATTTTATTATGCTTTCGTCTCTGAATAGATAAGGAGTGATTACTGATTTACTGATCAATGGAGAAGTCATACTTTATTGAGTGGGTACGGAATAGGTATATGTACTCTACTGGTGGTGTGGTTGTGGTTGACGGTATGGTTCTATTGAAGTTTAATTGAATTTTTAAACTTCACATGCTTGTTTATTTTACATGTTTATTAGATAAGGCCTACATTATTACTGTAATAACTGACTGAACCAATTTTTATCTCGCTAATAGAATAAAATGTAGCTTACAGCATAGAAGGAGAAAATCGTTTTGCATGTTTCATCTCCCGTGTAGAAAATAAAAATGTTAGCACATCTTTTGGTGTCTTTTTTCCTTTTAGATTGTCCATTGTAGTGGTTGGTTGTAGGTAGGACTTTAGTAGTAGGACATGGTTCTTTGTAAGTTGCAATCTGAAAAACTAGTGTTTGTAATGTGAAACGCATGTTCATGTACAAAGATACTTTTAACATTGTTTTCGGCATCTGCTGGTGGAAACGTATATTTTATGCATGTTGTTGATTTTTGTAGAAATGGAAAGGCCTGTGTGTATGGACGAATGTGAAAAGGCAAAGGCACTGCGCAGTTGAAATTTCCAGTATGCAATGTATTACAAGGAGAGGATAGTGTTTCTAGTAGATTTACTTTTTCTGAAAGGAGTTTAACATTGGAACAGGCCTAGATGTTGTGGTAGAAGAGCAGAAGCAAACAGCAGCACTCTATAAAGGGAGAGAATACACCATATAGAGAAACTGGCCAAGTCCGTACTGCTCTCTGACTGAAGGGAGTTTTGTGGGGAAGAAGTAATAATAACATGAAATGTAAATGTATGAGACTATAAGAGTTGAATTGAAAGTTACATTGGATCTTCTGTTCCTTGAAAACAGACTTGGCAATAGTCTGTTGCTAAACTTCACTTGGTTTATAATTTGTATTCTCGGCTGCTGCTGCTGCTGGCTTCTTTGGCGGCGGCGGTGGTGGTGGTGGTGTTCTGGCAAAGTGGAATGGAACTGTTCCTGAGACTGCCTGCCAATGCCAATAGTACAGCAACTATCTCTGGGTAAACTTTGCTACTGGTGTAAAAGCTTGTTCTTTATTCGTGTTTACTTACTCACGTTTTTCCTTTTCTGCCAGAGTGCTGCTAGTGTCACTGTATACAAAATTCAATGTATTACTCTTTTACAAGCTGTATAATAAAACAGTTGTGCCGCTTTCATGCTGATGATGTTCTAAAAAAGAAAGAATAACGTACTTTAGGTTGCCTGGCATGGCAGTCACTTTCGTACTTTTCCTTCCGTTGTCGTCTCTCATGCTTACCAAAAAGAACTCATTCACAGTACCAAACTCCGCACAGTGCTCGGGACAGAGAACTGTGAAGCAGGCTCACCAGAAAAAAGTCACACTGTTCTTGCTCTGCTAAAGACGTCCAGTTGATCATAATGTGAATCAAGAGAAATAATATATTAATATCGCACAAAAAAAGTGTATCTACATAAGGAAGGAGAAATAAATCACTAAAAGTCCTTTTTTACTTCTACCACTTGAAAGGTAGCACTGGCAATGCTGCCAGTTTTCCGCAGAATCTGAGTGGATCTGATTCTGAAAATTTAATCGAACGTTTTCTGAGATTCATTTAATCAACAAAACTTTGACGAGTGCTTTGTTAGAATTATTCTACAATCATTTGTGTTCATATTTTTATTTCGCTGATTTACCCAGTGTATTTGTGCTTCCCCTCACCAAAGTCTGTGATACAATAATCAAGTATTTTGTTAGCTTTAAAACGCTCTGGATAATCCGATTGGTTGATGGCAGCTGTAATTTACATGCGCTCGCCAGATACAATCTGACTAAATGTTACCGCATACACGAAACATTCTTGTTCCAAACATTTCTTAATTATTCATGCAAAGTATTATCAGATTCGGATTTATCTGACCGTAGTGTAATGTGATGGTTTGGTTACGACGTAGAACTTTTTGTTTTTGAGTATAAGTTAGATGGAACATTTGGTGAAGACGTGATCTGAAATATCAAGGATCTTGGAGAGAGCTATATTATGACGAATATTTAAATAGCATTCACAGATTATTTGGTGCAATACATTACTCTTTGTCACCATCATCATCATACCGCCATCGAGTAATTCTTCAAGAATCACACATATATGGTGATAAAAAGAATAGATCACAGCAGCATGCGCCTGCAAAACATTATATTGACATCTGAATATGTACATGCACGAGTAGTTTCCGTTCATTAAACTTATTGTGAGTATGCACGGGGAGGAGAATATACTTTGTGTAGAAAAACAACACGTTCTTAGATTAGAGCCACTATAAAAATAATGTAATCTGTATGTTTATTTTTTTAAATAACGAAAAGTGTGTCTACTGCCTCTGTGTGAATTGCAGCATTTCTCACTATTAATAGCTCAACATCTTCCTTCTCCAAAATACACTACTACGCTCTGAAACGCTCAATTTTTTTTACAAATTGTGTGATAATTTGAAACAATCTAAATGTGTGCCGACGTAGCAAACTCGATTGCCAAACTGTGGGGTCCAGGTGCTTTCCTTTTCCCTGCGTCTCAGGGAGTTCAAGGACTTTATTATCCAGCGGTGAGTAACTTTTTTAAAATACTCGCGAAATGCGATAATAGGTATGCTATCTTATTTAGCATATCGCTTCAGAAATTCGGAATGACGACTCATAGGAATACTGCAACTTTCATTCTCATGATAGCTGCCTTAAGCATGACAGGTATAATTCATTGTTAACGAGCTTCATTTGCACAATGTTTATGACTTCGTACACGGTTTTCTCCGACAGTCAGAATGTCTGAAAACTTGAGAAAATAAGACTGAGACTATTTAAATATCAATGTTACAGCGAATCTACCTATACAATGTAGAGTAGGCATAAAGTTTAGACAGTTTGTTTAGAAGCTTGAGCTTTTCTCGAATGTCTCGAATGCTCATCTCAAATTCATTTGCTCGTAGTCAACGTATGTATTAATGCGTGGCATCGTGATCGCAGTGATCAGTATAAAAGCATGTGGTTTACGATTACGTCTACGTCATTATCAGTTTATACTTGTCTACTCGATGTACTACTGTCTCCTATTACTTTCATGCTTTGTTGCGTTAGGTGTCCGCCCCACTATCTCCGTAACGAGCGTTTATATCAAACGGCTAATTTATTAACAGTCACCGTGAAATATTTTCTAAATGGAGGAGCGATACCGTTGAAAAATGTTGTCTTAAGTAAAGATGATTTATGATTACCTATTTCAACTGTACAATGCACTGAAAGCACTGTATCCAATGTATGTATCTGCTATAGACATGGAAAGTTATGCAAAATCTCAAAAAGAAACCAGGGCGGTATTTAAGACCAGGCTGTAGTATTAAAAGTCAATGCTGGTTAATATTTGCGAAACGAAATTGCATGAATTAAGTCAAAATGTGATCAGACAAGAGACAAACTGTACATTATGTGTTATGCATATACGGATTAATGTTATCTCAGCATTACTTCAATTACTTGTCAGATACATTTTTTCTCCAACTAGTCGTTTTGCTTTCTCTTTACTTGCATTATTCTATTAATCCCGTACATCTAGTTTACATCATCGTTGATGGAGTTATCTGCACCGTTTTGTTCTTCAGGTTGTGATTAAGAGATACGAGTTTTTTTTTAAACAAAATTTAAAAATGCCTAAGGACTAGTTCAGTATCTAAAGTTCAGTTTCAGTCCATATAGGCACGACTGTTCATTTGTATTATATGAATCCGATTCATACTGCGTGCCACGTCATGGCACTGTTTTTCAACGCATCATTAAATCATTATGTTCTGGAATTGTAGGATGCTAATGAAAATTCACTCGTAGTTCAATTGCAAAAAAAATATTTACCCGTACTATGCTTATAAAGAGCCGGAGTCTTTAGGACAATATACGGTATGTATAAGAATACAGAAACAAACACCTTATAGTTCACACCACGTTGTTACATGACATGGCGTGTGACATGAAAATTAATATCACCAATCAACAATGACATCGTAAAATTTTTAGCGTTTTCGTCATTTGCAGCCACCGAGTCCTATCGCTTTACTATCTATCAGTCACAAGTTTGTAGGAAATTATGTAATAATAGTAGGTTTAATTTGCTCAATGTGGGTTTTACATGATGTATGCCAGGGTAAAGAAAAGAACAGTCTTATTAGTTGCTGCTAATACGTTGTTCACTTCATGTGATTTTACAGCTTTTAAGTGGTGCCAGTACAAAATCAGAAAAACAAGTTGTGTTAATAGAGCAAAACACGGATTAGTAGGAAGTGTGCAAAACCGAAATGGTTTAACATCACGACTCTATAATGGTGTGTATTTTTAGAATCCTCGAATTTATCTATTGTGTACCAAAAATTGGTGTGCTACATGCCATGCATATGATGTCAATGTTTGTTTGATCCTTGACAGTAGCGAGAATTGTATAATGTAAAGCTTGTGTTCATTGGAAGATTTCAAAAAAACAAAAATTTTGGCACTTGGTTCATTCTTGTGATGTTGAGAGTTTTTGCATTGATATTCTATGGATCAGCTTTCATTGTTTTCCTTTTCATCAATGAATTTTTGTGTAGTTTTAGTCTGGTTGAGCTTAGGTTAATCTGCAGAGCAATACCGGAATGAGACGCTGGGTTTTATTGAAAGAAAGAATTTATGAAGTTTTTGGAAAGTCATTATTCTATAAACCGAAATTCACTAATTGCCCCGCTTTTTCCGTTATAATCCAAATGGTCTATGGATGATGCGTCAGCAGTAAGAGAAAAACGGCACCTGTGTTGCGCATTATGTTTTTTCTGTGCTGCCATCTCCATTACTGATTTATTGTATCCGTCTTGCATTTGCATCGCCTATTCGTGTACAGTCGTTACGCACCATTTGAAATCGTACTGCATCAAATATTTTAATCTTGATCTGCAGATCTGATCGTGCTGTTTGTTTTTTGTGTTAGGAAACGGCTTTTTAGAAGTAGGTAATTTTGCAGTTGACTTGTCGTGATTGTGGAAATATTTTATGTACTAAAAAACGTTCCAACATTTGATGATTTTTTTAAAACACCAAGCATGCATGTAATTAAAGACTGCTTTCCGCTAAACTTTCCTCACGGGTTATGTTTTACCATTTATATAGTGTCAGCATTCAACTTTATGTTTAATAATATGTATTACACCAGATTAAAAATGTGACCGAGGCTAATCAGGATTTCTCATTTTCGCAAAGCAAAAAGTCTGCATTAGTAAAGAGCACTTGTCTCATCACTTGTGTTTTCATGAAAATTGCCCCATTCTCTTCACCTATGTATCATTTATTTGTGTTTGAATGTATCCCACACATATGCAAGTATCCTTCCTACTGCGGTCGATGGCATTCTATGCCATTGCTTCAACCCCAAATACATTCGTTTGAAACAAATGGATAGAGGTTGAATTACGTAAGGGCATATGTTTGCATGAGACGGCTTGTGTAGGCGTTTAAGACCCTATGGGCCCACCGTTTTCCATGTAAATATATGTTTGTGTAGATGCATTGCATAACGGGTGAAGTAGAACATCTCTAGTTACTTGCGTGGGGGCTTGGTACTAGTGGCTACTTGGGGAATTCATAATCAAAATCATCGTAAATCCTTGTTTGCAGCATAGTGTGATTTAATGGAATTACGGAGTTTTGTGGAAAACCGAGGGAAAAATGGACGTATACGGTGGTATTGTAATCCTAATTCGAATAAATGAGTGTCATTGGGAAATTGCTGTCTACTTCAGCGTACACCGTGGAACTAGTAATATTGGTTTCATTCTTATAGGTGTACAACAATAAAGTGTATCCAGCATTGTCTGTGCTCAAGTGCTCAACCGTAAAGTACTTGTGATGTACAAGAGAAAGTGAAAAGACAGACATCTGCATACTGTGTGGTTGGGATAGTTGAAATGTACTTATAGTCTATACTAGTTAAGTATATGGATACTTTTCTGTTTAATTTGTGAACTAGTTTTTAGACTTAAATAATTAACTTTATTGTACCTTTCGTGGCGTTGTATTTAGATATACATGGTGCATAAGCCATTGGTGCTTTTGATGTGTACACCAGGAGAGAAATGAGAGAATAAAGGGGCGGTATTTTTCTTCACATTAAATGAAATATGCTTGGAAGGTCAAATGACTTAGCTGTTTGTTTTCGTTGTTGGGAACTGTGTAAGCCGAGCGTGCACAATCTGATGGCACGATAAAGTGAAATTTTAAATACACTTATACGAAATAAACGAAGGATTATATTGCCTACATGAAAGTCATGATCACACTAGTGCACTACCGAATACCATTTTACGAAAAGCAGGTCTGATGTTCAGTCCGTTCGACCCATCGGCTCAAGTGAATGATGATTGATATTTAGAAGATCACTTATATGTCTAAGTGCAAACGGCAATTGACGCTGTCCGTGTCCGTTTGGTTGTTGTACGGTATTGTTTTTTGGATGTTGGGCATATCATTTACCGGAACGCAACCATAAAATAAATCACTTTGATATGTGGTAGAACATAGCACATGTAGAAACATTTTTACTTGTTCGGTTGTCTTCAATTTCGATCTCCAATGGAACGAAAAGTGGTTTATGTGAAAGAGTCAATTGTCCTGTGCGATCATTGAATGACGTACGGTGTATAGCATAGTATATATACATATATTTAGGCACATGGATACATTCGTTGTAAAGCTAAAGGTCGTTTCAACATTTGAACAAATTAAAGCTAACTGGCGACGAACAAATAAATGAGGCTGATATTTGCTCAAGCTGTTTCAGTTAGAGAGATCATCAATAAAAATTTAACACACATACACATTCATATATGCTTTTATATTCGCTTGGCGTACACATGTCGGTTGTGGTGGTTAAACTACAACTTGCGCATTACTGTAAGAGACTAAACTTTTAGGATTTGGTGTGTTTGACTATTTTCATTCTTCGTCATCGTCACTCAGGCAGTCAGTGTGTTGTCTTTGGGCTTAATAAAATGAAATAGGGCTGTGTGTCTCATAAAAACTGTAATTGGCTTCAGATGGCTGAGTGCTGTTAGCTAGAAATATATAACGTTATTTTCTTCAAGTTAGTTACCGCTGTTTTTGATGATGATGAGGATTGTCAAGTCTACTGCTTCCTCAGTTTGAATTACCCCTCATGGTTGTATGGCGTGGCTGTTGTATCTTTCCTATTATTACTGTAATTCTATGGAGGCCAAGTGGCGGCAGTAATTGCATTGAAGTTCGTTTGCCTTAGTTGGATCATGGGATTAGAAAGAATTTAGTTCATGAAAACGACAATTCAAGAAGATATGTGGATATAGTTAGGTAGGTATGTACATTCGTTCCATGCATGTGTGTGTGTATATGTGGAGAGTTGTCGTAAAGACAGGAACAACATTGAGGAGACCTGCTGCTGACACAAAGAAGTTATTGTTTAACTAGACTATCCGGTCACATCTCAAAGGAAACCTAAAATCCACGTTGATTTCGATACTGTGCTGCTGCTGGTGGGTGATGATGCCACTGTTTACGTTTTAACGTTTAATGATGTGGCAGCATGTTATATTAGGTAAAATGCCTCTTCCTTCCCCTTGTGCTTATCCACTTTTATTGTCTACTATCACTGACGCTTGTCTCGTTTGCTGTGTGAGAGTGACACAATTCTCCTAAAATGAATGCTTACGAAATGGAAGGAAGATAAAGAGAGGATAGGATCTTCTCTGTGCTTCTTATTAGAGAATATCCTGAAATAATTACATTTTAAGTGCAAACTTTAGACAAGCCCCGAAGATTTCAAAAAGCTTTTTTCAGTCTTTGAAGTCGAGGCTATTAAATGTGGCAATAAAATTAAAGGGGAAATGTTTCCTACTACTGCCACACTCGTTTCTCGTAAGTGTTTGAGCAAAAGTTTTTAAGGCAGGCACTTCGTTATGCTATATAGCGAGGAAATTGTTTTACCAATCGTAATAATCAGAGTAAATAACCCACACTTTCTGGATATTCTTAAAAAGACTGTACTATCGCTAATTGCACACGGATTGTCAAGTCTGTTCTCGTCATTCAGCACTGTTGTGCCGTAACATATTAGGTATATGGACCATATAAGTATTAAGTTGTTGTAATAGCCAAATGGAAAAAAATGACCTTGTTTGTTAAGTCTTCATTTATTTACTCCCCATGCAATTGGAAGTTGATGAATCAAAACAAACTAGTTCCAAGAAAATAATCATTTACTTTTATTTCCAGATTGACGCAAACAAGATTTATAGTTTAGGAAACAATTTCGTGCATTATAGGAGTGTAAGCATTTGACTTAAGTACCTTTTTCTCTTCCTTGCGTCAAACATTTCCAACTCTTTTGAAATCGGAATAGCTTGTAACCAGTAAATGTCACCTACCTACCTAGCTTCTTTAGATAAAATAAAACTACCTAGTTATATGGGACACTATACGAACCAGTCGGAAAGTTGGTTTTTGAATGAATTCACAGCAGTAAGTGTAATTTGATGACTTTAAAGTGTTCGAGATTCGAGATTGTATTCCACCTTGCAGTTGTCTTTATAATATGCATGTTATACAATACGCAGTGTCATCATCAATCATTGCTATAATGATTGCAGCCTCGTTCAAAGGAGTTTAAGGGCTCATTCGCGAATTATATTCATTCGCTTATTTCTTTGTAGATAGATAGATAGGTATTGGTATCCTCCAAAAGAAGCGAACAACGAGTGGATATAGCGAACACAACAACGGTTTTGATTATGCAGAATTTGATGTTCAAGGATATCATTATATATTCAAGCCACAATTTATTTTCCCCGTCATATCATCTTCAGCAATTTTTTTTGACGCAGCAGAGAGTATATATAGTGATTTGAAACAAGCTGCATGCGTCCAAAATTCATTCGACGAGGACGAGAAGTTATAGGTAGGACAGTTTTAGAGATGCCAGCATGCGATTTTAATGATGTAAAATCTTTGTAGTACGGCGAGGGCTGCTGTGCGCAATAAACATCTCTTCGGTAGTGGTGGTCTTTTTTGATGGAAAACATTATTTTATGTAAATAGTGGAATCATTTCTCAAAGGTATTCTGGTTGAATAGATAAGGGCTTTTGCGTACAGGAAAGACATGCTACGATATGCATTATAATTGTCTCTTTTTGTTCTTTGACTGCCTACTTCATTACAGTTTACATGGGGGGTTGTCTTTGAAGTTGGAAGTAGTCAGTCAACCTCATCCATTGTAGTCAGTTGTCAGCAACGTTTACCGAAATTGCCCTCGACATTTTTGGGTTTCTGAATCACTAGACTCACTGTTGACTGCGTATAATATACATATAGTTTTTGCTTCATCACCGCACACCGCATAATATTCGTACTATGATCCTTTATCAACGGTTGAAAATCGAAAAGCTAGATTTTTATGCGGGACATCACACATCCAATCTAAAAATGAATTTGGTAGAGTGTAACATAAAAGATGAAGAAAACCGTTCGTTTGTTACGATCGATATTTCCTATTAGAGTATGCTTTCATGTCTTGTATCCTCATTTCCGTAAATGCCTTTGGAATGCCTTTAGCCTTTGTGAATTCCAACTTCCAATATTGGGCCTTATATATACTCTTGTAAATAAGCAGACTGAAAATGTAGCTAGGTACACAACGAATTAGGAAGTAATCTATTCACTCAATGTAGTTATGTAGTAAAAGTGTTGGAATTGTGTGTGTATGTGTGTGTGGTACAATGTATATACCTACATGTGGAGTAACAATGAAGTCACATATCGATATTCCTATCCTATCCTCACATCTTATAAACACAATTTGATGCCTTTTCTATACAATAGCAGTGAGAGATTTTCATATCCATGAAAGAAGAATTATCTTCTTTACGTCTGCCATTTTTGAATCTACTTACAACAACGTAACCAAAGTGAATGGGCAAAGGACGTGGATGGTATGCCGCATTCCGCTTCAGTGATATTATTACTCCTTGTATTCCATGTTCAGATAGCATCTCAGCAGCAAACAAGCACCCACGACGAAGGATGTTGATGTTGATGTGGTATGGTTTGGCACACACACACACACACACACAGTCGGGGGAACTCCTGTGATGTTTTGGATTTCAGCATTGCTGTTTTAGTTTGCTACTATCTGGTGGTACAGAAAAGTGACATGCATTGCCGTTATTTACCGTACACCAATTGGGTTGAATCTACCTCCAGTTGGATAGGAACTTTCTGGAGATGGTATTTATTATGCTTTCGTTGTAGGGTTTTTTTTATTTACTGCTTACTGACCTGAAACTAAAATAGTAAGGTACAAGAAGCAATGAAAAACATTCAGTTTTTGCTAGAAGGACTATGTTGATTTTGATGTTTTTATGTTATGGATTATGACCTGACGCTGACTTGTTTAAGAAAACAAGTACCTACGTACTCATGTTTGTGCGCTATGTCGTCGGCAAAGCTGGAGAGGAAATTGGATAAGACAATGCAGGGTACTTATTGTTTCTTCGTCGTCAGCCGAAATCACTGTTTGCATTGTTTCTGGGGGAGGTAGGAAAGAGAACATTGCATTTGTTTAACATCAGAGGTATAAAGAAAATGGGACTTTATTTCCACTTCCGGTTACCCCTTTTGCCACACGGGAGAAAGGGAAATGTGCATGTATGTGTGGAATGTTACCCTCGACGTATGCTGTGGAAGCGAGTGGCCCATGGGCGCTGGAATTATTATTTCCTTTGGTGTTCAAAGGATTTTGTGCTACTGGTATGAATGAAACGACTGGAATGAGTTAAACGATTCATGTCTTTAATGGTTATGCCGTCTTATTATTATTATCCATCTGCGTAGATTGGGAGGTCTATATTGTCTATAATGATTAGGTTGAACAGCGCTCGTAAATGATATAAAAGTTAATGACATTAGCTTGCACGGCTTGAAATGAATCTTGGTATGCGTTGAATTGATACAGGAAAATTTTAAGGAAGGTGTGTTCTGTTTGTTTATTGTCCTGATTCTATCGTGTATTCTACTTTTGTGTCTCTGAAAAGAGTTGTGTAAATAAGATGTTATGCTAACAACATTCAATATATGTGAAAGCATTCATTTGTATATTTCAACTTTGGTCACGTCCACCTGCTTTGAATTTGGTTTCATTTGGTTAATAAACAAACAAGAAAATGTTTATTTGTTCCTGGAATTCTGTCTTTTGTGTAAATAGTATGATTTCAATATGGCAAGAAATATTAAAATAGAATATTATGTAGCTTGTTTTTGTTTTTGTGCGAGCAAGCATGAAAATATTATTTGAACGTAATGTTCATAGTTAACTACATGACAAGTCTCAAGGATGTGTGGATCATAAATTGTTAAGCAATCAACAACTGTCTAATATTTCCCGTAGTGTAGTAGAAACTTTAGAAACTTCTAAAATATACATATATCTGTCTAAAAACTTTCACGATAGCGCACATTTCCTAATTGAATGAAGATTTAGAGCAATTTCTACAGATGTCTCGACAAGCGTCATGGTGGAGGTCGTTTGTTACGAAACATGAAAAGCAGAGCTTTCATTTTCAATACGAACAAATGACTTTCTATTTGTAATTCCCCTCTAAGCTTTAAGCTGTCCGTAGTGTTCTTGTTGTGCGTATCTTCTTTCTAAAAAAACACACTCATTTCAAGTAAATTCATGTAGCCTAAAGAATTTTGGAGTGTTATGGTGTAGACTTCACAGACTACTTCTTATTCAACTTTCCATGCAGCGAAGATTCTTTTCTTGGCTTCTCTTGTGTGTACTAATTTCGTTACTGTGTATTGTTTTTGTTCGAGGCAGTAAAGTTTGTATCTGTATTGCATTCACGTACAACTTGCCAATGTATTTGTATTTTTCCTTCCGGTTATTCTGTCTGTTTACTTATTGTTGGCAGCTTATGTTTTTAAGTTGAACATTAACTACCATGTGTAACGTAAATTGTTATGAGTATAGGATGCAGATAATAGTAGAAGAATACCTATTCTACGTAACAATGTACTAGCATGTTGAGTTGAAATATTTACATATACAACCAAACACGACCCGAATTCAAAAGGGTTTCTCAAATTTCATTATTCTTGTTTTCAACACGGCGTAAGTGAAAAGAGAAAGTGGGAGAAAGCACACATGAAAATTATGTTTTCCTTCTACTTATTTCATAAATTTTTACCACTTGTGACTGTGAAAGCACATGGATCAGTGCTCAAACGCATATTATATAGACTGAACAGCGAGTGAATAATGTTGCACGTAGTAGTAGTAAAAATAGTTATATAGTTCCATCATCTCTGCTATAAGATAGTTCCGCTGGCTACCCTGGTAGTTTCTTTGCTACTTTACTTACATACTGACATATGAGCAACCGTGCTTTCAAACTTAAGCAACTAACTGCTGGGGGAAAGAGATGAAGGGAAAAGCTATTGTAGATTTTTGGAAATTGCTTTCACTAATCGAATACTTTGTCGCCAACTGTAAGTAATATAGTACACTAGTTTCCTTTATGATTCCCTGTTCCAAGTAGTACGAAAATTGCCTGAAAGGAGCACAACGGTATTATAACGAAGCATACTTTTACTTTAATTGCTTTAGAGCCTATTACACGTTAAGACACATATATTGCAAATGAGGAAAGTAAGCTGTTCGTTCAAAATCGTTCACTCGTTTATTATTATCCTCTAAGTAATTTTAACAGGATACCGGATACTCTTTTGTTCGTTACTGACGCTCCTTCAACGTGCCTTGTACATGGAATCATGTAATACGATGATGATGGTTACATCTACACCGATGATGATGCAAGGCAAACACGAAATAATTACATGGTAAATGAATGGCGACAACTCTCAGGTTCATCCGGGATCTAGGAACAATCCCAAGATTATGTGTCTGACGAGTATTTGATGTTTTTTTGCTTTGCGTGTTGTTGGCATTGCGGAAACTGAAGGGAGGGAGAAAGAGAGAGCGAGTAACTGTAAAGTTTGGAAACTTTTGGCCGTAGCGATTACGTTTCAAATACAGACACGTAAGCCTTAATGCTGTCTGTTTAATCTTCTGTTTATTTGTTTCGCTACTGACTGAATCACATTTGCACGAGAGTGAATCAAATTACAAAGTATGGAATTTATATGCTATGCGGTGCCGTGGTGTAAATGTATCACGTATTGTATCAAAAAAGTTATCGTCATTTCTCCTGTTACAGTTTTATCTAAAATTGCAAGCCATTCCTGCCATACCTGCATGTGTTATGTTGAATTTTTCACTAGCACAATTGAAAAGGGAATTGAATTTGTCTGTACGATAAGCAAGCTGTTTGTACGTTGTTGCTTTGAATTTCTAGCGCGTTTTCGACAAACAGTCGCTCTATTTTTTACTGCTTTTATGTGTTTGACTCGACGAGATTTTTCCAACATTTTGACACCGAATTAGAATTTGAAAGGCCATAATACCATAACTGTCTTTGCCCTAAATAGGTTTTGTTCAAGTGTACGAATGTTTGGTGAAAACCTTATGAAAGCAAGGTGTTTTGAATTTCTGAATGCCAGCGTAATCTTTTCGCCTACCTAGTATATGTGGAAGGGATTTACTGTGAGTGTAGTAACCTTCGTGTCTACACGTGGTGTTTCATTTGCTGGAAAATAATATTTTGTCGTTAGAGCGATGATACGCAGGATGTGTTGGGTAGTTTGGGTAGTTCTTTCTCTTTGTTTCTATTTACCTTTTCTTTTTTTTACACCAGCATGCTACACGGGACGATGCATAATGGGGTTGCGATATATCCACTCCTGATGCTTTCATTGCGTGACACCCAGTCATTTTTTTCAAGAGTGAAAATGTTTCACTTGTTCTTGGTTTGTTAACACGCTTCTCTTAAATGTATATATATAAAACGAACATACCTTTATCTTTTATTATTGCATTTTCTCTACGAAACTGTGCACTCTGTGGACTGCATGCTGATAAGAGATGTACTTACCTAGACCTGCTAAAACGCAACCTATCCAGTATATCTGTTTGTAACTGCATAGGTAAAAATAAAAAATACACAAGCAAGTATTATATGTACGTAATATATTCACGACGACAAACGCCTTCAAGTTGTACAATTTGATAATATGTAAAGCATAGAACTATTGTAGGTTAAGCTTATGAAAGACGCGGAGAAAAATATAAGTAGAAATGGAATCACAACAAAGTTAAATGAGAACAACTTGCTAACTAATGAAGATAAAGTGTACTAAATGCTAAAAAAATATACTAAAGGAAAATCCTTATTGGCGTACCTTATGTAGTAAGTGATTTTTTAATCAGATTTTTGGTCGGAGTAGGGATAGGCTGATGAACGTTTCATTTGTATACTATATTAATCAAATAGCGTCTGTCCAATTTTTGAACTCTTGGGGAATGTTGTTACATAGTCGTGTGATCAAAATGTCACATTCTAATGTAGACATTTTTGCCATCTTGTATATACTTCTGACATTTAGTAGCCGTTGCAATAATGGTGTAATGAAATTTATTTCATCATGATGCAATTTTGTATATTAAAATGGAACAATGCTAACCTTAAGCAACTACAATAATTAAATTAAATAATCGACAATGTTTTTGTTTCTTACAGCATACTGTACAAGCTGGCAATTTACCATATGCCAGTGGAGCCGCAGGCGGCATGCAGAACGGTGAACATCTAGCCAATGCTGCAGGAGTGTCGTTGCAGCAAATGAAAGTGGAGAAAGACGTAGTAGGGCAAAGCTTCACCACAACCACCACGGGTGTAAGTGTTGGAAGTCAAGCGGTGGAACAACAAACGGTAATTTTTACAGTACTTTACAGAAATTGGCGTGAACCGTGTTATTATAGCTTTTGTGTGAGTTGCTTATTTTGTGGATGTCGTGGTTTGTTTTGAAAGGGAAGTGAAATATAAAAACATGATCTAATTTTCATTTCCCAATAGCAAACGGAGCCTGAACCGGAGGTTAGCACAGTAAGTACGGTAGCCACTGTAACAGGAAGCGGTACCTCAGTCAACCAAGCCACTTCAACCATTACTCTTACTCAAAATACCAATGATGTGTCTTCCATGTCCGGGAAGCACCAACCTAAACGACTACATGTGTCGAATATTCCATTCCGTTTTCGGGATCCTGATCTACGATCTATGTTTGGGGTAAGATGATATGCGTGCTTTCACTCTGTGTATCTGTTTTGCTTTTATGACGCACTTTTTCATATATTACCAAACTGTGGTTTTTATTGGGCTTCAAATATACGTATGCAATTGTAATTTTTGCCATTTTAAAATTCATAGCCATATGGTGCGATTCTTGACGTGGAGATTATCTTCAATGAAAGGGGTAGTAAGGTAAGGATACATATTAGTAGGTTTCTATTTTGATGAAAGAACGATTCAAATTTCAGCAAAAATTTGTAGTGAATTGCATATGCCAAATTGCATAATTGGTCATTGCATAGCAGTTTCAAAAAACAATCTGTTGCGACTTTTGGAAGTTTCATATGTAATTTTTATGCAAGGTTTGGATTTTATTGACAATTTTTCTGATCATATTAGTTTGGTATACTTTTCGTTTATAGTTACTGGGTTTTGCAGATTTTGAATTTCTATAGACCATTTGGAATGATAGTTCACACGTTTTTTTTATGACTGTCAGTTTTTACGTGTACTATGTTAGTACCCATAAAATGAAAAACGATGAGCCATTTTAATAGCAGTAGATATTTTAATCTCTTGATTGAACGGTTGCCAAAAAACGTAGTTGCAAATTGTTTATTTGCTCCTCTGTTACTCCTACCTTTCAGTTCTTAACTATTCTAAATGTGTTACTCGCGCTGAGAATAGGTTAGGATTAAAATTACATTACTGAGTTCATTGAGGCAGAACACGATTCTTGAAAGTAAACATCATAATACGCGCTGCGACGAAAACGATGATACGTTTAAAACCATTAGCCTGTGCTGACTTATATACGCAAAAGAATTCACTCTGTTATACTTCATTGCAATGCTTGAATGTGTGAGCGACTATCTGCGTTAATCGGTGATATATCCAAGTGATATGAAGCTAGTGCATGATGATTATAAATATCTAGTAAGTTTATATATATATGAAGGAATACTTGTTATGTAACTTTGTAACCGTTGGTCCGCTTATAATTTACAGACAACAACTGCTGGTTTTTAGGTGTATACATTGCATGATAATAATAAATATATACAGATTTCATATTATTTATCAGTTTTCTTTATTCAGAGTAATAATAATAATTGAACTCAAGCAAAGCTCATATTATCAATGCATGTGTCGTCACTGAATTTGATTTCTAATTTTCACTTTCATCAAGGAAAAAGAATCTGTGTATACGTTGGTAAAACGACGTCGTGACATGTATTTCCACGGTAAGTGATTTAAAGCTAGACAGGTGTAGCGGGTCATTTTTCATCTCCGCGCAATCAGACAATATAGCGTAGGTGCGTGTTTTTCACTGTTTTTGAAAGGACGACTTGTACTAAATGAAAAATAGGCATTAAAATGGATGGAAATTTATCAACGTAGCAAGAATGTTACGAAAGTTTAATTGAATAAGTTAGTTTTGAAAGTATACATGTAACGGAGAGGTTTATTGGATTGTTTACGGAAGCGTTAGGCCATGATGAGGAAATAATGCAAATGACTGATTTCTTGCTACGATTAGTCTATTGAATCGTTAAACATAATATAATGATAATTATATGGTGTATGAACGTGGAGAGGAATGATATCTGCTCTTACTTTTATCTGACTTTTTCCTACTTATAGGGTTTTGGTTTCGTAACTTTCGCCAATTGCGTTGATGCGGAGCGAGCACGCGAAAAACTTCATGGCACGGTGGTTGAGGGGCGCAAAATTGAGGTGTGCATGAACATTTTTTTAAAAGAATAAACAAACTACATTGTCACTTTTTAGAGTATAGTCTTTACAATACAGCTACAGTTTTTAATGACCTCTTCTGTCTTTCGCAAGCAAAAATATAATTACAGTAAACATACACGTTGTTATATACTAAAATTACAACAGATTTTAAATCGTTGTTCTGAAGTTGTTCATTAATGAATGAGCAGCAGCTTGTGTCAGAAACAACACTAATAATGCTACTTTGTATCGAATGGAACATTTATACAATTGGTGTAATTAATTTTTACCGTAATCAATTAATATCTGGTCTAACTATTTTTAGAAGTTGCTTGTTCTGTATAATTGTAGTGATTTTTGGTGGTTCGGCCAATGCGGTACCTTATATAATTTTTATTTTTGTAGTAGAGAGTAAATTAATTGATTATTCTGCCGGATTCTGATTCAGTCACGTAATAATAGTTAGTTGCTTTCCTGCTAACCATTTATATTACATACTTACATGTGCTGCTACGCTTTTGGGCGCTTTTAGGGGAAATCAAAACAGGGTAAAAAATAATATCATTAGCGGAAAATTAGATGTCAACCCGCCGCAGTATTCATGCATAAAATTTGATGGTTATCAAAGTCATCATTTTAGTCGGCCATCGAAAAATTTTGAAGACCATCGGCATTGATTGTAATAGAATTCTAGGAAATATTTTTTTATTGAACAAACATTAATGCCAGGAATCTTAACAAGCCAAAAGGGGAGCTAGCATGTTAATTTTTAGACTAGAGTTGCATGCGGTTTTATAAGTAAACGGGGAGAAAGGTTTTCGTCTTTTTCTCTTTACGGGTTTAGCTACATAGTCCTGAATAACAAGTAAAGTGAATCAGAAAACTTTCGGTACATTACATACTATTCTCTACGTCGGCAAACGGCGTATAGCGTACGATTTTGAACGACTGTCAACACTATTGATGTGCCAGATTATTGTTTGACATGTATTTGTGACTGAGTTAAACTGAAAAATTTGTTGAAAAAGATATTTTAGTTATTGGATTACTATGAAATCTTGTGAAAACAGGTGTGAAAAGTATATGACCCATGCTTCTTAGTGAAGTCCTCACAACAACGATTCCTCTGGTACAATACACGCATATGGTTCAGCTGAAGCCACATGGTCATCAATGGAGGTAGAGATGATGTCTTCGTGTGTATTGGGACGAAGATGTAATTTCGCATCGATCCAAGGAAAGGATTTAACCGAAGTGTAAGTTACCCCCGGATTCATCCCTGCTGCCTGTTAGTTACTTGTCAAGATAATAAGTTGCATCGTGTCGTGCAGCTTTCATAATACCTTAAATTAAACATAAATGGTGGAATGAAACACTTATAGGACCAATATGAGTAGACTGTACTTTGTACAAAATGGCTGCTGCTTTTATTTGACTTTTGAATACCAATGTATGGTACTTTTAACTACGTATTTTTTCTTAGACTGTATAATTCTTAAGGGTATTCTGCCCGTCTGACCCTTTCCTATAGCCTGTGTTACTGTTTGGTGATGCAATATATGATAATAATTAAATAAATAATGCTCATGCACAATGGTCACAATCACATATACACACTACTTTACGACATGCATTAAGTCAAAGTTTTTGTAATGTGGTTGACAAATAAACAACGGACACTTGATAATGACGTTATGGCATGTTGGTGAAAAGTGTGGACAATAAATTGTTCGATTGAATGATTTTCGTCAGCATATTTGTCATTTTTGGGCATTTCATCATCCGCTTAGATGCTTTATTAATTATGACAGTCCTTGCATGACTCTATTCAGCTGCTAGTGTAGCGCAATTCAATTAGCTTTAATTTTTAGACCTTTCTTCATAGCCAGAAATAGATTTTACTTAATTCTTGCAAATAAATGCAATTTTTTTACGTAGTACCAAAACTGTCTTACACTAAAGTTTTGAATACCGATAAAGGCGCGTGTTTTAATTAGGACAGCTACACAATATATTTAATGTTCCAAAATTCGTAGTTTCACTTGTCATATCTGCTGTAAGACGATATTTTACATCTTTTAATTAGCAAGGCAATGTTGAAAAAGAACAGCATTCCTTCATCCCGAGTTTTCGTGGAGCTACATATTTCTTCATTGTCATTATCTACTAATAAAATCATTTTAACTCTTTGTTAACTGTATGTGGTTGCCCCTTAGCTAGTGGAGAGGTGAAGGCAACTACAGTGATCGAAACAATCTACTCAATTCTGCCCTTGTAACAAAAACTGGAACTAGGGTGTAGTTTTAATCTATTGTTTATACCCCTGCTTTATTATCAGGGGTTAATTCACTCTTTCATCTTTTATAAAAGCGTGAAACAGAGAATATAGTTCATTTATAATTCGTTTCTGTACTCAAATTATAAAGATTACATACATATCATATTTAATATATAGTTCATTATATCTAGTCAGTACAACAGTATAACAAAACATTATAAAAGCTTATATAAAGACTCCTCTTTTCTTCCTTTATATCCGTTAGAAAACTTATTTTATACTTGTACTATTTTCAAGGATATTATGTTTTACTATGTGCTCAGATCTTGTCAAATGGCATACTTCAAACTTGATCAAACTACTTCAACGCTAAATACACTTGAACTTTGTTTGCTTGTATTCTCGGCCTCTAATAAGCCTCATTTGTTTAGTTTTTAGTTTTGTTTGTTAACATTTATTTTCTTCTGCAGAAGTAATTATATTGGCTCACTAATTTTGTCAGTCATGAGGGGGTTAACAAGGTATAAACAATTAAAACAATTAAAAACATACACGTATGGAAGAAATGGCTTTTAATAGAATTACGCTTTGAATTAATTTTGTGACGAGGTACGATAGTTTGGCGTGCGGTATGGTGTGTGGATCAAGAGAAGTAGAGAAACCCGTGAAAGTACATGATGACAACTCACTACAAAAGATCATACAGCACACCACCACTACAAAGAGTTGTTACATTTTTTGTTCATATGGTACAATATTTATATGCTTTGCATGCGTAACGTAAGCTAAATTATCATTTTTCCATCACCTGTTTAACCCGCTGAATGGCTGAATCGAGTACCGATGTCTTATACACACATTTGCTTATTTTTTCATCGTACAAACTTTTTGCTTATATTGATCAAGCCGTAGCGTAGTTAGCAATATTCCGTACATTATTATATCATAATAATAATGATGATAAAAAATATACAAACCTACACATTTTGCTGTTAGTTGTTAGTACACGGAATGCGAAATTGGGCGTGTCATAATGTAATAAACGGAATGTATAATATTATTTTTTCGTTCTTGTGTTAGTATAATAAACAGCAGTAAATGGTGAATTGGAATGAATGCTAATCAGCGAATGCTATGGAATGTCAAGGGTGGGGAAAGCAGTGAAAGTGACTTATACTGCAAAGCTGCAATGTATTCTTTTAGCATTATGTGTTCTAAAATAATAACAACAACAAGGAGGAAGAAATGACAATAATGATATAATTTCGGTGCTCTTTGTAGTACCCCCTCTCTCTCTCTCTGTCTCTATACAAAGTAGCATTATGTTGTATTGAACTCAAGCCCTGTTGTCTCTCTATATATAAACCTCTTTATTATTATTATTATACTTATTTGTTTTGCATACTTGAATCTGTTATATATAACAAAATTGAATTGAAGCATGTGACATGTCGGAGAAAACTGTACACTGTACTTTATTATGTTATTATTCTTACTCATAAGATACTTTTTGAAAAAGACATACATATTAGTTGGAAAAGAAGACGTGATGACAGTTGAAACGCTATTTTTAAAAATTGCATCCAAATGTTGTAACAAGAATACTACTGCCAGTAGTTGCAAAGCAGTAGACATTTTTTGGGAAACCATTCGTGTACTATTATTGGTACAACAAAAACAGTATGTCAGTTTTTTTGCTTGTACTTTTTCTAGTTTTTTTTTATTTCAACTAATTCCTCTGAAACTACTTTTTTTGTACGAGACACTGCAGATTTTATCCATTTTCTTTTTGGCACAAAACTTTACTACCGGTAGTCATTGAGTATAACTATACTGTTGTTGGGTCATTACCAGTGAATGGTAATCTTTTCGTACAAGGGAATTATCTACTGCTTAACGGCTGAATTTTGGCTCGTAGCCATTTATTTTGGTGAAATTTGTAATGCGGCTTACATTGCTTTTAGAGACAAAGCAGGGAGCACAGTGATGTCGTAAAACGAACTTTGTTGTAGTGACTGTGAAAGAGTAAATGTAAATTACAAATACACTTTTTAAAATACAATTTTACATTCATGTCATATCAAATAAATGTATGCATGTTTGCCACCAAACCACCCCGTCCACATAAAATGTACTGAAGCGTACGATTCACAATGATGAAAACTAAAATGCGCATGTATTTATTTGTATTTGTACATTATTTTGGTTCGTATCGACATCTGCGATTTCAAATTGAACCGCCATCAACATGTTTTAAAAGTAAAAGTCTGCTGTTTTTATCATTGGATGTGCACAATTGATGTAATCTCTAGTTAGTTGGGGGCAATATCTGGTTTTATGAGTGTACACGTAATAGTTTTGAACAAAAAATGCGGTTTATTTGCTCAAGATATTGTTTTACATTGCCATTACTTTGCACAAATAGCCGTAAAATTGGGAATACCAAGTAGAAATGTAGGAGGTTGGTTTTCATAAAACGGCAAATGAATTTTCCGGATACACGCACGTGCAGATGAACCTGGAATGACGGAGTGAAAAATATTCATTTGTCCTGCTTTTAAACCTTGCCATTTTCTTGTGAATATAAATGGAGAAATTGACTACGCTCTACAAACATTAATACAGACGATGCACTGGCTCTTGATGAAAATTCTGTAATTTATGCATGTAGACATGACACAGCACAACGAGGCGTGTTGAATAAAATAATGTATTGTAGATTCAGAGTTGAATATGTTAGTGGATTGGTGTAGGTATTAGACTACCGCAGCTTCCATGGTCTTGGATTGGGTCTGTTTCTACAACTGCAGCTTCCCCACCATCGCCACCACCACTGTCACCAAATCCTATAATTTTGACAACCCAACCGATGAAACGGAGGTAAGTCACGTCAAACTCGGCATCCCATCATGGATAACTGACTGACTAGTGTGCATTAGTTCCGGGCTGTAATTTGACATGACGGGAAATAGGTAGTACAATTTCATGAAGACATCTACAGTCATTTCAAATTCTAATCCACTAACCAGGTGCATTCCTACAATAATATCTTGTTAAACCAAAAACAAAAACATCATTTTGATAGTCATTTTAGAGTAAAGCGATGGAACTTGTTCGTCATGTACATCCAGTCTTGACTAAACTGATTGATACGGTTAATATTACTGCATTATTCCAAGTTGTAAAATATGCATTTGCCTTTTAAAAATATTTTAATCATGATGCACGTGTGTGAACGAACTGTACAACATACATATATATGAAACTGCGTGTAAAATTCAAAATCCCCCACAGTATTTTAGAACTAAAAATTTTCCGAAAATACTATGACCTGTATATGGTGTGACATTTCAAAAGTGCTTCCTCGTACAATATGTATGCATATCCAACTAGAGACGCATACCTAAACAGACTGACTTTTGTTGTTAATCATTAATGAAATGTAGGTGATTATATACTCTGCTTTAGCTATCTGTATTTAGAGTAAGCATAACATTGGACCTATTTTGGTCGGTGTTATTTTTCAATAACAATATAGTTTTGCAATTGCATGCCGTAAAGCTTAAAGTTGAAGTTTCCTTCAACATTCCCGACAGCATCTTCATGGAAAATTTTGAATGACGACCGGTTTTAAGATGGTGTGCCATACTCGTTTATTCTTTTTAACATTAATGATTGTCTATGACAATCATTGAATACTGAATACTGTATCGTCTCGTCTTCTTGAACTATTTTCTTTTCTTGCTCGCCTCAATATGACTCATATTTGCCGTAATGTATTTTCAGTTGTTTCCTTGAAATTTTTATCTGATTGATGAATGTATATAGTAAAGTGCACTTGTACGCTCACGGTATTTGAGGGTGATGAATGGAGTCATAGTTAATAATAATGCTTCTCTACCTTCACGAATGAAATTGCTCGAGACTCTTGATTTAATTCGAAAATAATATATTTTAATGCTTTTACTTTGCCAATGCATTATTGAATGAAATTGTATTAAACTTATATAAATGTACCAATTGTTTGATGGTACACTGTAATGAACAATAGTGGGAGCTATGCGAGGAGCGGCAATGTTGCAACGAGGTCTGGGTCACCGACTTGCCGGTGTAAGTGCTCACCACCAGTCACCTTTGGTCAGCACCAATAGTTCAGCGGCTGCTATTGCTGCGGCTGCTTTGGCTCGTCAATCATCACTGAATCTTAATGCAGCTGCTGCTGGCTTGCATGGATTACCCCCGTAAGTTAACAATAGTGTCTGTTTGTTTGACCTAGCATCTCTCTCTATTTTAGAAATTGAACAAGTGTTAGTAACGTGATTTTTGCCATATCTTTGTATTCGTGTTTTCGTAGTAATTTTTCTTACCGAAACATTTTTTGACAAAGGCGTCTTTTGATGCTGCAAGCAGTTGAAAATTTTGTTGCAGCGTATTCGAAATAAATGTTGTATATGTTCCAGTGGTGCAAAATATAATAATATATACATTTCTAGTTATCTTGCCGTGTGTATTGAGCTACCTATATATATTATATACATGTTTCTTGTTTCAATATTATGTAGTAATATAATATGCTATATATGGATGGAGGGATACTAGTAGAATTCCATTTTTGTACTTTGTAATCATTAGACATGAAACACCTTTGCTGAAAAATACATTCTCAGAGGTCTGTGAATATACTACTACTTAAAGGATTGCTTTTCTTCTCCCGATTTTATAACGACATTTTGTATTTTGGGTACCTTGTGGTTGTGGCTCAGCAACTTTAATCGGCTGAAACTTTGTTTTTATATACGTTTATTTTATTTTATTTTTGAAAACCTACTTTCTTATTCTGAATTGAATTACACTTATTGACTGACGCTACAAGAGCATGATATTTAAAAGCATGGGAATGTTTATAGCATTGCGTTGCTTTACATTTTTCTGAGAGAAAAAAACTGCATGCTCTAAAAGAAATTTGAAGACATAGTTTTAATCGAACGCTATTTATAGTTTTATGTAGCAGTTTGGAAACAGGAAGTTTATTGGTGTTAACCTACCTCTGGTTTTAGCACTTGAGAGAAACGAATTGAAAAGATATTGTTATTAGATTCAGTTCAGACATGACCATATATTCAAGTTGCCCCACCATCCCGAATCCCGTTACTTAAAACATTGCTAATGCTCCCCTTTCAAAAACAACGTGCTGCGAGTAGTATAGTAGAGATATGTAGCAATGAATGCCATTCAACTTGATGTATCCCATAAAACAGTCCATGTTTGGAGTTTAAGTTATGTAAATAAACAAAATTGATAAATGGCAACTCGGAAAGTCTTAATAGGAAAAGCAAAATACAATGACAGTTTGAGATGAAAATGAAAAAGTTTGTTGGTTTAACTCAATATTCCTTTTCGTTGGTATGTATAATAAAAAATGGCAATGGTTTTCTACTGTTGACTATTTCCCAGTACCGACAAAAAGGCTCCTCATTCAATTAACTGAGCGAAATAAAAACGTAAACTAATTTTTGAAACTTTTTTCTTTACATGTACAGTGGAGCTGTGTACTATGACCCTTTCTTGACTGCTGCAACGGACCCGCGAGTACAGGTAATTACAAAACTTGAGTTCACTCCGAAGAAGCTCGTATTTAAGCATACACGTTCAACATGGTAGTTATGTTATGACATGCCATTTCAATTCTGTGTCTGAAAAAGTTGAAAGTTTGCAGATTGACGTTATGTTGATTAAATGTTTAAGTGTGTTTAGTTCAGACTCGCCTTACATTCGTCAATACTATATAAAATAATGTTTGTTTGTAAAATTACCGTAAGTGGTAAAAAAAAACTCCAAAGAAGATGGTGAATGCTGGTTTAGTGTTTTATAAAAAATGTTCTTTTCTTTCTGTCATGCATGCAACATGCGATACGGATAGCACATGCACATTCAGCCAAAGTTGAATATATATAAAAAGGTATAAAAACAAGACAAAATAATGGTTTTCTACATTATATAATTGCCCTTCGACTACATTTTATAATAAAATGTATATGTACTTCATGATACCTTTAAAAGTTTTAGCAACTAGACTATCGCCAATAAATATTTCAAAAAAGAATAATGTCACAAGGGGGTCTTGCTCCCTCCGCAGTAGTAATGTGAAGAATAATGGTACCCGTTTGTTTTTTTGTGGTTGGCTGGTAGTGTAAAACGCTTTGTATAAAGAAAAACTGACGTAGAGATGCTCCTCCTGGTAGCTTGCAGTAGCGGTAAAAAAAGCTGGTAAACTACTTTGCTTTTGGCATCCCGATGGCTACTGCTTATGAGAGAGAATTTGTTTTCCTGTTTATAGTTTCGTTTTCCTTTATACTGGAAAGATCTAACTGCAAATCTTGTCGGTAAAGCCATATCACCGAACTTTTTTCTGTACATTATGCTTTCCTTTTTACATATTATTCCGTTGAGCTTTTTGTATTCGGAGAAGTAGTAGTGAATTATCGGATGTGACGACGGTATCATGTATACCCAGATGACCCTATTGCATTCTTTTGGTAGTACGCTTTATAATAAGAATGATATTACAATGCATCGTAAGCCTGTATCTGCTGCAGCAGCGATTACTACTGCAGAGTTCACTTATCAATCACAAAAACGTTTCATAGATAGTTCGTTTGAGAGAACCGATTGGATTAAATTGATCAATTTTCCTGGCAATATTGGCAAGATCTTATATGGCGTAACACCGGAAAAATAGCTTTTTGGTGTTTTCTGGTATTGGCGCTCTGGCCTTTTTCTTTCCCTCGAACGTTTTAACTGATTTTTTCTTTTACAGAACTTGCTGACTGATATATAAAAGAAAGCAGGCAAGGGAAAAAATAAAGGTACACACATATATGTGTTTGTAGGAACGTCAATATTTAGCAAATGAAATAAAGTAGACCTTTTGGAGAGAGAGGTTTTCTTTTATATTCCATATGGACTCGTGTAATATAATTTTCTACTGTTTTCCTATCGATTTTTTTCTCGGCATCACATGAGAGGGAAGCACTTTGTACAACGTTCTTCTGATGTCTGACGTTGAGTAAATAATTGTGTAAACTGTGTTGACTGACACTTGAGAGAACGTCTTTGATTCTGTAGAGGATCGGGATGGCGTAGACATTGTGAAGTGGAGTCGTGAAAAAAAATTGTGCTTACATGTGTGCAACCATACATCTAATTTCCAATGCTTCTGATGTCTAAAAGAAGTCATATTATATAGACCTATCATGTTTACACGCTTTTTATTACAATTTTAAGGCGTTTGAAGTCCAACTATGTGACAGTCGTACATCGTGCATGTAATAATGGCGACTGTTTACCCAAAGTATGCACTACTGTAAATCATCCGGGGTAGGAGCGTTAAAACTGACTTTCGTTGTTAAAAAATGTAAGTGTATGTGTTTGAGAGGAAATGGGGCTACCTGTCTACCAGTAGTTCGCAGTGTAAGGCGCATAGTAAAAAAAAGATTCATTGTTGTAAGTCCCACTTGTGTGTTTACATATATAATTTCCTTTACCCATGTTCTCGAACATTTTTCGTGTAGCATTTGACCAAAGAATATCTAACGAGGGACACTTGGAGGCTGGTTGTCAGGGATCGGCTTCATATTTTCACCAATGGTTGTTCAAACAAATATAAAACACTGTGCCAAGTCGGAGGTTACAACGGTTTGT
>JAHZNE010003240.1:0-10786 GCA_027744055.1 Callyntrura sp. NNG-2020
TAAATGTAATATTAGTTAATAAACATAGAGTTGATAATATGCATTTTTGAATGCTTGTGAATACGTGAATAGAAGAACTTAAGTTTTTTATCAATGAACTCATCTTTTTGCGAGTAGTGAATGACAGTATTTACTACACAGGCTCCCTGGAATTTTGATAAATAAAAAGCGGGCTGGAACAAAGGTAGATATTGGCCAATCACGTCTATGTTGACAGTTGATGTTGATGCTAAGATGGCAGTTCCATCAGTTCCATGATAACATCTCCGCAGCCTTAAAAATACTTTGTGTAAATAACGCATTCAAAGAAATCGAAAAAGCGTAGAAAGACAAAAGGTTGAGAGTTGTTTTGTACAAGACAGGAAATGTGTCCAAATATTTTTGTAAATACTTTATCATTCCCATAATTTTATATACTATTATTGCCAAATAGCAAATTTCATTATTTATTGGTCTGAGTGACACATTTGCATGCCAGAGACTTTCTAAAGTCTTCTTATAGTATGCAAAGTGACAGGATGTCTCTTATGTTATAACACAAAACATGCAGCATTTCATAATTCGTGTCATTGGAATTTGTAAAAACATGAAGTTGACGTTAATGACATGTTTTACTAACCCTACATCTCAGCGTCAATCAATTCCGCTGACAATCGTTTGAGTTTGATTATTTAACTTACTAACAACGCGTGAAAAACAATCCATATTGATCAACATGAGTTAACATGAGGCATACAGAAACAAATGAAATTTAATCAGAATTTGGGGAAAGTCAGAGTTAAAGCTACTCGAATTTCTGTATTCTTTATCTATGATGTAATGGTTCGGTGAGCTCTGTAAATCTGATATGTAAACACATTGCAACGATGGGAGTAGCTTTAGACCACTTAAGCTCTCTCTTTGACACCTTCTTTATAAAAAATAAATTTAAAGGGAGCACGGATCAGATCAGTTGGCTTTATAGCTACCTATATTGCATTTTGCTCTATTTTAAGTAGTCAATCCTTTACAGAGCTGATGCTTTCGCAGTTCGTTTTTTTAAAAGGTAATGAATTCAGTGGTGTCTCAATATTCATTGAACTGCTTCTTTCTTTCAACTTTTTGATCATAAATACTTCGCGCATTTAAAACTTTCAACTCATCGGAAATGGTACGTAAACCCAGACCAGAGAGATAGATGTGTTACATGAGTACATTATATATAGGTAAACATTTATAACTCTCTCTGGAAAAATCTAGAAATTTCTAAAAATGATAAAAGTATCTCATATTTCCATGTTTTCTCATCCATCCATTGAGTGTATGATACTGAAAATATGTAAGCCAAATGGTAATCAAAATAAGCTGAAATCTAGTTTTATGTAGTTGTATTACTATAAATGAATTGATAGCACATGTAAGAACCGTGAGGAACTGTAACAAAGGAAAAATATGCTCACGGCTAACAGTGACGACTTCATATATCACATCACATTTTTGCACTGTTTTGTTTCTGCACCTATAATATCGTACTGCACACTGTTTATAGTCCGTGTAAGAGGAATTATCCACGGGTAAAATTAATGTATATACATGTCAAAATAAATGAATGGCAATTGTCATTTGGTAAATAACCCAACCAAATAAATGGCGTAAATCAAACGCACATGGTAGTGATGGATGGGTATATGCTGCACATAATATTACACATGCTTTCTTAAGCTGGCGGCATTTCTACTTGAGTGTACTAATTGAAGAATGCCTTAATGTGGTTACGTAGATTCTAGCACATAATTCACTTTAGCACTGTAGTATACGTCGTGGGAGAAAGTGCTGGTTCTCATAATTTATATAACATCACCCCCTCAATATTGCTAGAGGCCTATATATTTCTACAAACAGTTTTGTGTATGGAATACCACCATACCAAACGGGTCCAACGTAATTAACTCATGACAGGTCGTCGCCCCCACGAATTTTATTTGCCTGAGGAGTTTAATTTGTCCTTTAATAAAGTTTACTTTCTCACGAGAACTTAAAATTTCATAAACTACTATTAGGTTTGCAATTGCAATTCCAAATGTGCTTTTCTCGTCAACATGGTTAGAAACCTTTTTTTAGGAATGTAAGTTTAGACTTTTACAACTTTTAGACTTGTTTGCACAAATGATACTGTTAGACTGATTTAAATGTTCCAAAACAAAGATTAGATTATATGAAAACGGTTTTATGCAACGGTTTGATACACATTTTATGCAGTAACATCCAAAACGTTTTAAAGATAAGTTCTTACCTTGGTTTTGCCCATTATCTACATATTGTGGTCTAGTTTAACGCAAAAGTTGACATATTTGCTTCCATCAACTTTCCTATTACCATCATTTACATTTTACATCAAAAGATTTACAGAACTCACGTCGTAACAAATGCTTTTATGGTTAATGTTTTTTTGCCTTAATAACTACCTAACTACTCAATATGATATGGTTTGCTTGCTTTCAAAATGTTTGTGTTGACTGGGTCTTAAGCTTCGATCTAACTCCTTTCCCATTTCACATGGATATTTTTGGCGTCATCATGCCACCAGATCACGAATGCATACATTGTGTATTCATGCATTACTAATTCATCTTTCGTATCTCATCGAATTCATCTTGCCGGAAAAAATATACCGGGTGATTGATTGAAGTATCAAGCGTTCCAATAACTGAATGAAAGCACCTACAAAAGCTATTAAACTCATCTATCAAAGTTTGCAAGGTTTGAATGTTTACCTAAAGATTACATTGTTGTACCACCTTTCGTCATAAATGAACGTTACAAGTACAAGCGCTTACGGCCTACAGTATCCTTGAATAAAACCACGAATTTTAGGATGTTTGTGAAAGTGAGTTGCTTCGTGATCATGACTATGACGTCTTTCGTTTGACCGTGGTCTCTCGGTATGTACCTACTAGTAATCTTCGGACGAAAATCGTGTTCTTGGCGCGTTTGACCGTTTTTCATCGCCAGATCCAATAATCTTAGGTTGAACAATATCATATAAGGAAACACTTTTCTCCTTCGAGGCGATGCTTTCCTCAGCGGAACCGATTAGTTGTAATACTACACTCTATGTAATTTATTTTGATATTACGCAAACTGAAATTACATGCGCTGATAACCTGCTACCTTTTTCGCTATATCTTCAATATTGCACTATGTACTATAACTGCAATATTCATGTAGGTTAATGTACATGCATATGCATGAGAAAACAGTAATACTCTATGTAAATACGTAGGTAGGTGTTGTGCTTCCAACTAAAATTTTAATTAAGATGATGACAGTGTCACCTAACAAAATAGATGACATCGATTTAGTTGGAAACTCTTGAACGGCCAACAAAGGAGAAAGCCTTCAACTTGTTATATGTACCTTGTTCCACTCTTATAAAGACTGTATTAGATTACAATGAAGGCCACACTTTGCTTTTTTCACTTATTTACCGTATTCCCGGAGAAATGCTGTCGTATTATTTTGGCGTGATGTTAATATTTATAAATAGCCATTTTCATGGTTTTATTGTACACAGATTCGATTCGAGCGGGTATCGTAACACTGGTTTATCTACTTCAACTTTAAAAAGAAGTGAATGTGCCACTGTGTTATTTTATTTGTTTATATGACTGCATACATTGAATTACATAAAATTATACCATTTCCCCTTCCCCTCACATTTTCGCTGTGAGATATTTTTTACATTTTCAGATTATTTAAAATAATATAAAAAGCTGTTGAAAGATGTACGTCGGATTCTTCTTCTTACGCTTGCTTTAAAACAAGTCCCCCAGATCACTAGTACCAATCGCATATTTAGTATTAGGCAGGAAATGGGGTTATGAGTTAGTCTCAATTTTCCCCAAGACCAGTTTTCCTGATATGATGTAAAAACCCTCTTACAGAATACGAATCTTTGTTTCACGCATATTTTAAGGTTCGTGAGTGAATATTTGCTTCTTTTAAATAAGACTATAACAAGATAGCACCTTGAATAAGGATTGTAAAAATATATCAACGACATCGACCATATTTGGGTATCTATTGGTACACCCGTGAATCACCGGCTGTGATACATAATATTACTGTCATATAAATGATTTAAGATGTAGATATGAATGGGTGATAAGATAACCATGAATTTCTCTATAGGCGGCATCGCCGTTGTTGGTAATCTAATTATAATCTTTTCTCATAAAAAAGACTTTCAGACATGTACTACAAACGGATGTCTCTTCTTCATACTCCTAATGCCTTTCCATGATAGTATATTACTTAGAAAATAATATTACTCTCTGCACTGCAGGGAGAAAATATTGAGAAAAGAGATTTATGGAAACCATATCCATAAAATTGATCACAGTTTGATTCTCAAAAATATTTTCTTTTGTGGAAACTATTTTCTAAGGATTTATGGTTTTGATCTTCAAATCATCAAAATTTATTGAAATAAAATCCGGCCCCACGGCCCCCTTTCATGCTCGTTCGTGTTCCACACTCAGGTACCTCTACATGTATACCTGGCCACTCCCTTGCATTAAGTTGCTACCCATAAATCTCTCCAACTTGTTTTGTTGTTCCTAATAATATGCCAGCATTGTAGTTGTGGGTAGGTACTTCTATCAGAACAAAATGCAACGATATACAACCCTTTACAAAACGTAACGGCATAAGTAGTTCAGATCTAGAACGTTGAAAATTTAGACTTTCTGGTAATGCGCTTAAGAATTTTTTTACTTTTCTGGTTGTAATGTTACTCCTACGAGTCTTATCGTCTTTCCTGTACTAACTTTTTACTTCTCAGAAGCAAAACTGGCTTTTTGGAATAAAAATTCAACCGCAGATAAAAAATACTTTGGTTGGTGCACTGGTATTTAACTGGAAGCTGCAACCAAAGAGAAAAAGGTAATTTACAGTTTGTATCGTATTCCTAGATATATGAGTAGTTTTTCGTACAGTCGTACATGGGAATTGTATGATCTCGTACAATGTGCATTGTGTGGAACCTTTAAACTTGTTGTGTGAAGTAGAAAATAATATTGTTAGTAATGTCAACTGAAACATCTGTAGCAACAAAATATGCTGTTTATCTAACGATGAGTAAAACAGATGCAAGCAGGAATGTTGATGACAGACAGGAAAAAGGCCTTGAATTTCCATTTGGCTGTCACACAATCCTACATCTAAGATGTTTACTATCTGCTTAGTTTGCTTTCACCTTATGCAATATTCATGTGCTTCACGTGTAAGTTTTGTTTTGTTGCTTTCTTCCACTCCATAGGTAAACACGAATGAAACTTCCCTTACTTTTATTATCATTCAGAACGACGCAGTAAATCAATTTTGAGCAGAAGATATCGTAAAAGATATACTAACCTAATATACCTGTGGTAACATACCTGTGGATGATTGGTTCCTTGTTTGAAACATCATAGACTGTTGGTGCACAACAGAACGAAACAAAGCAAAATTATTGTTTTGCTTCTCTTTCTACTACTATACTATAACGCTCAATGTCGAAGCTCGGTGTGCATTTTCCTTGTGACAAATGAAAGAAAATGTCAGAAGACGTTGTGAAGAAAGCAGTTTCTCTGGAATTGCTTTCTATCATATCATTTAGATAGGTAGAGTACATAATGTAATGTCATTTGTGATTTATGCAATTTCAAGGGTCTACGTTTGTGGGTAATATACAATAAGCTGGGCTATTTATATCCCCTGTGGTGCATCACGGTAAACATAATAACTGCAAGACTGGCACTAGCCACAAGGTAAGAGCGAGATGTGTGGCACTGTATTTTCACATAAGTACATAAAATTAACCTTTCCTTTTTTGACGTTTGGTTCAATGCTTGCTACAAGCAAATACCAACAAAAACAACAACAGGGACGTTTTATAGTGTACACACTGAAGACTTTTTGGTTGTTGGTCATTATGTCTTCTACATGTTATGTAAAGAATATTTAGCATTAGTGGGAACGGGAGAGAGATAGATTTAGGTGCTGCATTTTACTAAACATGTTGTTATAAGACGATACAGACGCTATAGTGCAAAATAACGAAAATAACCTAGCACAGTACATAGAAAGCGTTCTCTTTTGTAGACTTAAAGAGAATCAATATTCAATGTTATTTTACCTATAAAAATTCTGACGCTTTCCGGAAGCTGTCATTGGTCTCTTTAGGAGTTACAGATGTGTTTGAGTAATTTTGCGATAATTGATGTCATATTCACTGGGCATGAACTTAGGCTTGATGTGTTGATAAAACATAGCCCAACTACCAATTTTTAATGAATCGCTTCTTTAAAAAGTGTGCAAATGTTATGGAATTAGCGCTACGATGCACCAGAAGACAGCGAAAGCTATTAGACTATGGACGTATAATATACACAATAAAGAGCTTATATTAATTGTAGATATATTGAATATCTTTGTGTCAACTATTTTGACAAAACGGTCAACCTACTGTGAATAGAAGCAACCGAATTTATAGTAATTTTTCAAGTTCATGAATCATTGTTCCTGCCACTTGGCCGTATCCTATAATTAACAATTTAGTCGAATGAACAGATATGGTAGCAATTATCTAATTGGAAAATGTTCACTTTGCCCCTCAAATAAATGTTCAAGTGAGGCAGAAGCGATAGAACGTCAATGTTATTACCGGATATCTCTACACCCAGGGGCTGATTAGTCTAGCAGATGTGCAAAGACTCATAAAAAAGCAAATTTTGTTAATGCTTTCTCTTCTCTCTTTGGAAAAATAAAATTTTAGTCTTTAGGTTTCATATGTAATCTCATTGTTTGATTTTGTAATCAACCTTGTACAGCACTACGCAAAAATGCGCTTTGTTGACGAGAGATGTTTTTTGTTTTCCCTTATATAAAGTAATTAGGCTTAACTGGCAATGCAAGATTAGTATTTCATTTCACGCAGTAAAGATTTTTAACAAAATATCGTTTTTTATCAAATTAACTAATGAACTAATTTGAACCGCTTAGTTCTTTTCAGAATAGCAAAAAAGTCAAATGTTTGATGAGCTGTTTGTCGAACTAGTTTGGTTGAACTTGTTAAATCAAGCTGTACACCTACGCATTATCATCACATGGCTTTCCCCGTACTCTACTGAACTAAAATCAAATATAGTAATACTCTCTGTCTGTGTCTGTGTGTAATCGTAGAACTCAATTTGCAACGCACGTGTCGTCAACTACTTTTTTTATGCAGGCACCAGGGGAATACCCAAGTTTATCAATCTTATGTTGAAGTCTGTAGTGAACAATATTAACCCTGTTTATTCCTCAGGTGGAATGTGATTACTCCGTAATTAAAAAGCTTGTTAAACAAACAGGCACAAATTTAATTACTAACCCCATATGAGCACAGAGCATACCGTCATCCTTGTTGTCGAGATATACAATGCAGGTTGCATTGCTAAGGGCAAAGTCTATTCTCCGTAGAAATTCACATCACCACATGTATACCAATCTATACATTGTTCAGACACAGTCTATAGAGTGAGTACCACCCACTACATTACGTATAGGCTTACTGTGATCCCTAGAACATGAAAACTAGATATATCTCAATTCTATTGACAGTCTCAACTAAATAGCAAGTGGACCTGCTGTAACTGTGGGAGTAATGTAATTGATGTTGCTCTTCACCTCATTATAAGATCTTCCTGGAAGCATTGATATCGTCCATGCCCCATGTAGTATTTAACCAGTCTCCGTGTTCCCCTGTACTAGCCAACGGACACGTAGACAAAGCAGGATATGTTGCGGTACTGGGTAAAAGAATGTCTTTATATTTTATTATCAAATAGTTGTGTAAAAACCGTCACGTTAATTAATCACGTGAATCGTATGTGTTGGCGATTGGAGAACTGTGTACAAAACGAGACTACTTCATTACTGTATTTACACATAAAGACAGGCAATCCTTCGTGGGTTCATCATCAATGATGTTGTAATGGCGCAACACAATCAAAAACCCAAACGGTTATTTTCTCGTTGTGCCAATTCGTTAGAAGAACAATAAAAAATGAGTTGTCGTGGATAAACAAGAAAAGTTCACTGCACGTATAAGATAACATGTTTGCATGTTTGCCACATATATAACTTCAGGGTGTAAATCGTAAATAAGCGTAAATTACCGCCACCGTTGCAATAAACCTGTAGTAACCGTTGAAAGAACATACCCATTCCAAAATTCTATACATTGTATTACATGTCAAAATTACGATTTTTCTCTGGCAAAATTTGGTATGTGCTTTTAATTAAGGTATGACATATACAGACAGTCATTACCAGCACAGCTTATTATTACGCAGTTCTGTTATACCGCCATGAAACTGTTGGTCTAATGAACATAAAAAAATCTAAATCAGTGAAAGTATGTATGTAATGGACAAGTGTAGAAGCTTCAAAATCTGCAAACTTTTGAACTAACAATAGAAAGAAAAGTAGAACTTTCCGCAGGTTAAAAAAAACTTTTTCTAATTTCCAAAAACCTTCAAGATTTAGTCAGTCGTAGCACTTTTTACTTACTTTTTTTTACACAACATGAGCATACATACTTAACCGATATTGGATATATATGTTCACTATAATCATTGTAGTTTTAATAATACATACGTGAGCACGTACAAACGGTTCCCAGACTCGTAGGTTTTGGTCCGTACTGTAAGACCTCAAAAATGTGTTTTAGAATTTATATAAGCTCTTTGTTTAGAATGGAACGTTAATGGGCAATATGGGTAATTTGCGTATTCTCAGTCGTTAACAAGCAAGTTTTATGTTTGGATAGAGCTAAAAAAGTTCTACAATTAGGCTTATTAAGGAAGTGTATGCATTTTTCGCTGTTGAAACACACCTAGTGTTTTTTTTGCAAAATATTATAAAAAATTATGCTGCTGATAAAAGATACAACATGGAAGATCCATATTGCCAAACATGCAATACAAGAAATTTAAACGTGGACTTACATGTATATCTTCTTATGAATTACCTTTTCATTCACTTATGATTGGATGGCGATTCTGAATGAATCACGGTGTACAGTCTATTGTCAATTGACTATTGTCTACCCGTTCCCTGTTACAGACCCTTTTATATTATAACTTACGTTAAACTGTGTGCCATCAAACCAGAACCGCCGAATATTTCCAAAAACGGTAACCCTCATAATCTGGTATTCAACCCATTTCTCACGTGTAGAGTCATTAATTTTACTCGAGTATGGTGAACCTACAAGCAGATTCCTTTCATGAATAGAAGAGAGTCTAATGTTGACAATAAAGCAGAAAATTTGTATTGCACAGGGCAGATAAAAAGAAATGGTATTTATCCAAGCCCAAACTTTAACAAAAGAGACCGCGTAAAAAATGTACAAGTTTGCAAAATTAGTGTCTTTTCCCGGTGTAAAACATAATTAATATAGTAAGGCTTACTATTATTTGGAAAAAGGATAAAGATTATGCATGAAATGAGCACCATAGAACAACTCTATATGTTGAATATAATGTCAGTGAAGAAAACTTGTCATCAGTCAACGGCTTCCATAATCTAATCAGCATTCATTTCATTTCATTTCAGCAGAGTTTCATTCAGTTTCTACTACAGTCTTTGTCTGCTATTTTCTAGTACAATGACTATAGACTACGAAGAGCTGATAATAGCTACATATTGTAATTCTGATATCTTTTCCTTTTCCTTCATGGCCATTAATGTTGTAATGCAAATCGATAGATTTAATACTGTCTTTTAATTCAATACTTCCAAAATACATATATTTATATAATAAAATACAGCTTCCTACTTTTGTTGTGGTTGAACATCATAAGCAACAACATACGAATCCAACCAGCTTCAAGGCCACAAGCCACAAAAAGTGTTCATAATATCCCGTCTAAAAATACGCGAATAATATAGAGTATCAACCGCATTATTCATGCAAAATGCCAAAGTAGCTTATATATGGCTAGTCGGAAGTCAACAAATTGAAACTAAAACATCAATAAGTGTGGTATGTTTGCGTGGATTGCGGATATACCACTGTTCTGCCAACATTGCACATAGATAGAAATAGAGATGTTACCTTTGAAATTGTAAGCTTACGTTATCGAACATCACAAATCCCATTTAGTATAAAGGAACCTGAAAGAACACAAAAAGATTTAATCCGCTTTCTGAAAAACCTTAATTAACTTTGCATCCTGAAGTACACCTCCAAAAATCTAGTTCGTTCGTGTGCGTGATTCTGACTGCTATTACCCCGCATCCTATTACTCTTCCTCTGTTGACTGTAGAAGTAAATGTGACTCTCTAGTGGTGTAACTGGATAGGGATAGTCAAATGAAATAAGAAAAATGTCAAGGAAGACCATCCCCATATTTAAAATGCGTAGGCATTACCGTGTGTAAGATTTTATTTAACGCTCGACTTCCCGTCTTGTACACACACAAGCTCACTCGTCGTTATCGTTAAATCCCAATGCTCCCACAAAAACAGGAAGAGTGTATGTGGTTTTAGCTTTCATCCTCCCAGCATGAATACAAAGTAAAGCGGAAAATATCAGACAAGGAATAACAATGAAGCTTAATATCCCACCTCTACACGGTTGGATAATGACAATTTAAGGATCGTAAAAATGGTAACTAACTTCGTGCCAGGTTATATGTCTTAATGTATATACCTATTCCCTATTGGCAGGGGCGTAGCTACGGTGGATACATGTGGATACTGGAATCCAGGCCCCCCC
>JAHZNE010003241.1:0-15611 GCA_027744055.1 Callyntrura sp. NNG-2020
AATAAAATACTCCGGCATTCGTTTTTATCAAAATCTAAGAACATTTATTATTGCAACAGTAGATTTTCACATTTTGTTTTTGTTTCATTGTATAATCGACATTACATAGGCATGCATTTACTATAATCAACGTAAATTACCACTTAACGGTAGTGCAAAATTAAGAATAGAATATAATGTAATATTTGCTCTGAACTAATGGTAATTGCGTTTTGCTATTATATTTTGCTTAAATATAAATGTAAATCATTTTTTTCTTATAGCCATATACTACTATTACATTTGCAGATTTGCATGAAATAACATTTAAATATATAGATTTTAAACAATGTTGTTAATGCGTGAATAAGTAATCGAGTCACATGAAGAAAGCTTCATTTTAGTAATCTCATTTGACACGTCGAATAGAAAAGGCCAAAAATGCACCCAAAATTCCTAATACTGTTTTCGTCCTGGGAAGGACTGTGTGCTGGACAGTACCAGTACCTAATTATTCGTATTTTTTCCCGGAAATTAAGATTTGGGATTTGCGAGATAGCACTTGTGAACGACTTTGTCTTCTTTCAAAAACTATAGCCATTTTATCCTCTTTTTGAAAACTCATAAAATATTTAACGAAAAATGTTATACAGATATATATTTATTTACTACTTCATTGTGGAATTTCAAATTTCCTTATGTCGCTCCACAAAATACTTTGCTTTTTTCTCTCTCAATTCTTCAGCAATAAACAAATGTTTTAATATCTTAAACAACGATGTATGGACTGATATTACATATCTAGTAATTTTATGGACATGTTATAACATAACTATCTATAGTTTCTGTATATTTTCAAAGTCATACTGTCCAAATGTTATAGTTTAATTTCGATGTTTGATGAATAATTAATCTGATATTTTTATGCACGTATATTGTTGATTTTTAGTTTTTAGTTACGAATTGTAACTTACAGCCTAATTCATTTCTGTTAACGAGTTACGTATCACTTGTTTTGTAGATTGTTAAAGTTATTTTTACGTGTTTGTTAATAATCAATAAAAGTTTAACAGCTTACGTGTTATATGTTATGTAGTAGTAATGTGTATTCATACTTGCTAACTTTTTATATTTATTCCAAGTCAGGCATTTTACGGGAGTGATTAGTTTCTACTAAAGTTATTATTTCTTCCTCATTTTAGTATCAGAGTAAGGAGTGAGCAAATCTTGTCATGCACAGTAATTCTCTCGTTGTAACTTATCGTAAGATGCTATTACAGATTACAGTACTCTTTTCGTGCGCTTTCTTGCTGACAGAGCGACAGCAGTAAATATCTTATATGCCACATTACACTACACGCCATTACCATTGCAGAAATAAAATATTTATTTTCTTGCAGCAAAGCAAAATAATATATCAACGAACAACGTAAGATTTAACGGAGCGAGTGGGTAAACGAAAAGGTTAATATATCATGAGAAAGGCAAAACCACTCTCAATAAATACCCATCGGAAAGACTACTTATTTTTATTTTCCACGGAACGTAGTTTACTAATTACTTGAGAAAATAGTTTAAAAATAACATAACGTGCTATTCACAAGTTACATAATAAAAAGATTGTACACAGTGTTATGACGTTTCAAAATTACATCATAAAATGCGAAAACATCAAGTCGTTTTCCAACAACTATCTGCAAATAGACACCTTCTTTCTTAAAAGATACAATAAATATAACAAAATAAATATAAAATGAAAGTGTAAACCTGTTATTATTTTAGGTGTATTTTATGTGGACTAACAAGTACAAAACATTACTGGTACAGGTAGTAGGTGGAATGACACTGTTGAATGAAGCATCAGGAAAAAGAGCACGAATAAGAAACCATGTGAGATTCAACTAGTGCTTTTTTGCACCGCATGCTACCGGTTAACTATAATTACAAATCATGCTTTAGTCTCACAAACTTATGGTGGGAAAACTTTCCCACGTAGAATAAATAACTCGTAATACCGTATAAAACGATTAAAATTCACACTCCAACTACCGTCACCGTCGTGCTGTGAAGTGACCCAATGGAAACTGCATAAAACGTTTCACGGACCCATACCTATTTCGGTGGTAGAATGATTAATTAACACATACTCATGAACGTCTTAATTGACAAAGTCATGACAAAGTGGGATTGAATGAATTCCCCCACCGCAAATTATCGATATAACGTAATTTAAGTCGTACCTTGGCTCTTGGCTTCTTATATATCGTATCATATAATAATATACTATTAAACGGCAACAATGTTATTTTTTTCGTATTATTATAAACTTAGTCACTTTTCGTTAGTTCTCATACATAATATCTTTTTAACGACAAATGTATGTATATAGCATAACAAATTATATTCATGTTTCTCTTATATTTATCGTTATATAGTTCCTACTTTTAGTACGTAGTTTTTAGGCTCTAAAAGACGTTTAACAATTTAGGTCGGTTATTAAAACGTTATATGGTAGAATTATATATGTCTACAGTCAACAGTAGGAAAGAAATAATCATGATGATAATTATCATAATTAGCTAAACGTGTCTATGATAGGTACGATGAAGTGGGTCATCGGACTCGCTTACAGATTCATTTTCTAATTCTTCAATGAATAATTTGACAACCCAAATTTCGTACACTGTATAGAAACAACCAAGGCAGCAAACTCCTTGGGTAGGGATTTTTAAAATTCTTAATTCGGGATCGTATTCCGTATAAAACGTTTCCGGAGGAAATTCCAGACTCCATTCCGAAAAGTGGCCGACAATTAATGATATTTGGAACACAAACAGTTGGAGTATTATAACAATGGAAGCGAGTAACACCCATATGGACAATTTCTTGGAGCTTTGCTGAAAAAACGGAAATAAAATCACGTAATAAAGTTTACAGAATACACCTTGAGCTTGCTATTGCACTATTATTAGCAATAGCCTGCATAAGTTGTTTTAATCTGAGGCAAACTACAAGATGAAGAAGTTACCGTATGTGCTCCTACAATCATACAAATTGAGAGGCCAAAGTAGGTGACGTAAACAATCACTAAAAAGCCATCAAAACTTGAGCTAATAGGACCTAGAGAAGATATACAGGAACATGAATTTTTTGGTTGAATGTTTGGTGGTAATTAATTGTAAATATATTTGTTTAAAAAGCGCTATGTATTCTACTAGTAACATATATGTGGTGTGGTGGGCAAAACAAAGTTCAGAGTAAAAATAATATAGATGTTGTCCAAAAATGCAATATAACAACACAAGGATGCTACATCAAGTAATAATAATAATTGTTTTTATGGGCATGATTGGAATAGTGGAATAAAATATGTAATGGACGAGTTGTGTACAATAAGAGTAGCGACAATAATTTGTATAACACGAGAGATGCATTATGGTTTTAAAATAGATGGATAAGATGGGTAAAAATTACCATAATCTGGTATGCGCCCTGCCGCAACCCAGGCATCAAAGGTTGTGAGTAGTTCATTCAAATGATAAATGGTTCGGATAAATGACCAAATCTATAAATGGTGCATCAAAAGAATAAAAAGATAATTTGGGTGTAACAGCGTAACAGTAGAACTGTTAACTGTAGGGAAATTAAAAATTCATCGTGCATGCCGCAGTGTAAAATAGAACACCACGGTATGAGAAGGTTCTTTGTTTGGGCGATATACGAAAAAGAGAGTGGTGCTTGAAAAAGTATACTAATAGATCGTCAGACACAATCGAATCTACAGACACGCACGTACAAAAATGTGAATAAATGACGACGGTATATATATAGCATTCAAAACTAAAAGAGTTCGTTTAAAAATGTATACTTTATCGGAGGTGAAGGGAAATAAATATTTTTTTCCGGTGACTTACTAGATCATAAAGTGCCAAGTAGGACACGCAACTTTGTAAGGGATACTCACAGCAGGGATGGACCATAATGTTGAGGGAAGATTTGGGTGTTTCAACAAAATCGTTGTTGGTGGTACCACAGTAGTGGGAACTTAAATCCCGTCGGGCTTTCATGGGAAATATTTTTGTGGGGAAATATATCCCGAGAAAAATATATAATTGAAGAAGTTGAAAGGTGGCAATTGCCGGGGGGTTAGGGGGTAACAATGTTACAAAGAAGAAATGCGATATAAACTTAAAGGGAAATAAACCTAAGAAACTTGATAGAAACGATAGAAAAAAGCGCTGCAATTATACTTCTACCACGAGTCACTGTTGATGGCCAGGGTAGTACCCAAACTGGAGATGATACTGACGAAAGTAATTTGCTATTTTGACAAGAACGTCTACCCCAAAGTGATAATCCCATTTTCTTTTGACTTGGTTCTTCTGCTGTCAGGAATTTTGTGGCGAACTAGTTTTTCCATAAATTTTATACGGGGAATGTCACTGAAACGGATAACAGCCCGTTCCGACCGTTTATAATTTATTGGTTACGACACCGAGTTTTAAATATTTCATAATATTTTATCGTGTTCTTGCTGCTGCGACTGATGCTGCTACTGTTCTTTCTATATATACCATCCTTTAGGAAAAATAATATTATGCATATTTACCTTTACACTTGTGTTACTGTTAGTTTTGCATGTTCTGTTGATTGTGTACTACTTTTATCGGAGTACATGGGAAAGAGTAAGGCTGCTGCTGCTGTTCGCCATCAAGTTTCATTGCGCCTGCCAGAGCCAGCTTCCGAAAATCCGATTGTCTTTTGTGACTCCGGCATCTGAAGGATTTTTCACTTCCAGTTTCTTCCGAATGGTATGCTGCAGTGTAGCTTTTGCATTTCGTCGTTTTTGCAGATGGAGATGGCTCTTCCAAAAGTATCTCTCCATCGTTCTCGTCCTCGTTCTCTCCAGTACAACTCTCACCATCCAAGTGCTCGTTATTATCCCTATAATATATTTCCTGCGTTGTAAAAGACTCCTCGTCTTCCACGCTGAGACCATACTTGGAACATGTTCCCCCACCGGAACACATCAAACTTCCTACAACATATTTCACACTTTTTGCACCTCCTTTCTTTATCAACCTCACCAGGTTTACCAGAATTTTAAAAAGTATCGCCAGAAATGAACAAAATAAAATATATTTTATGTACTTCAAAATAACGAGCAGTGTACGTATTTTTGCGCTTATCGTCATTTTGATATTTTTGAATAGCAGAAACGACCTTGGAAGTTGTAAATTAACTTTGAAACAGGTAAAATACCAGGAAGATGCCTTGTCTTCGCACTAAGTAATATAGATCCAACTCATGAACACGGTTCTCACTTTTGCCAATAAAAATGGTATATGCAAAGATTTTAATCTCCCTTAAGCAGCCGTGGTAAAAATTATTACAAAATTCAACTATTTTTGCTTATGCCCATATCTTTTTTTATCATACTTGACCTATACTGCTTTTTATGACCTCATTTTTATCAACTTGTTTAATCATTTTGCTGGCATCAGTTCTGAAACGAACAAAATATACGTAGGCATCTGCTTTAAGACTCGCATCAAAGGAAAAATTAAAATGACGATAATAAACGAGATCCAGTCATCATATCTGTACCACCTCAACGTAATCTTTATTATTACACCACCGCACCGTAAGAGATTTAGCTTAACAAACGTAGAATTATACGTAAAACGGAAATAATAAAAGCAATATATACTTCAAATTTTAACTTAATAATATCAAATTTGCATAATCACAGTTGTGCCCAAGTGGTAAGACCTGTGTCTGCCCTATTTGACACACTCCAATCTCATTAAACTTCTATTCATAGAACATCTAAAGTTGTTAATTAAAATAATTTACTTCTCTTGGCTTTGCAGGAATTTTTGTTCATATGCAAGAGGTACGCCAATAATAGAAATGCTCTGTAGTATTTTGATTTCCACTTAAGCAATCCCGTGTCAATGTCTACAATAATATAAAATGAACGATGAATGTAGCACATATCATATTGAAGTCTACAATTTATTTCATCATGCCCGTAAGAACTAGTGTGTTTTTATTAGTTGAAGATCTCATTTCATGCGTAACAAAATGCACACCCTATAACTAAAAACTACTGGCCATGTACTACTATTTGGAATACTCTGTAAATAGTCATTCCAAGCTACCTTAATACAGTTTTTAGTAGTCTCGTGAAGTTTACTTGAATTATATAAATAAAACCAGACTCGGGAAAATCACTCGTTGGGTACAGATTAATTGTCTGTTTGTTTTATAATTTGAAGCAAGCATTAGCATTGCGTAAGAATTTAATTATTTGTTGTTAGTTATCTCCAGTGTTGTGTATGATATGCAAAAGCAGTCATGCAATGCGAGCAGTTTTAGTTATATAACCTACTCGATGTTCTTTTATGACCGTGAATTATAAATGCAAAAACAATACAATGACTACAGCCAGTGATATTTAAATTCATCTAATTTTACAAAAGTGGGATTAAAAGAATCACCCATGTTTGCTTTGCTCCCTCAAGCTCAAAATTCTGTGAAGCAGATAATGGGGCCATTTCATATTGTTAATGGAATTGGTAAAACAAGACTGCATACTGCAAGTCTCTACAGTTTGTATCACTGTTTTGTTTTAACTGTCGTAAATTATTAAAATAAGTAGGCATCTCAGTTTCCCCTTCCCCTTCCTTCGCCTTGTGTAATCTACAGTCACATAATTCAACCTGTGAATCTTCAGGAGCAAATCCTTCCGGTCGCGGTCATACAAACCCAACTTCCCATTGTTAGTTAAAAACTTACCTATTCTTATGGATGTGATAATGACATGATAGAAAAGTTTCATTTTTGTGAATATTTTCGGCATTCAATTCGTCTCAAATTTCAAGTCGTCAACAACGCAAGCGTGTCTCTAAGATGCATGAATGCGTACTATGTTGTGGCTTGTGTATATAGGGTTATAGAGGATATCCTAATATTATATGATAGGACTATTTTACTTAGCTGTCAGTCATGCCGTTTCAGCAACAAGGAAGAAAGGAAGGAAGAGGAAAGACCAAAGGAAGGTCAACATCTCTCTTAACTTACCCATATTATGGTGCATTTAATCAAGTTCACGAACATAAATTACAATCATACGTGTACATTTACCTAAACGGGTTCCTTTAACGTGCTTAAACAAAAAAACTCAGCGGACAGAATGACGAATCTCGTATAACTAGTGGTCAAGTTGCGAAAAACGTGGTATGGTAGCACTGCATGTCCACTTTCAAGCACGCTATTGGCTGTGATGAAACAACAAAAGTGATAATAAAAAGTGCACTCGCATATCTTTTCCTGAAAGATTTTTGTCGGCTAAGCCGTTTATATCAACTAAACTTCACAAGTCGTTGTTTTCAACATATGAACCACCCACCAAATAATTGTATACCAACAAGTATGATGAGAACAACGTGCATGCTGTAAGATTCTTTGTTTACTCTTCTCAGAGTTTCAGCAGCACATAGCAAAGTAGTAATCTGAAACAGAAATAATGTGAACATTTAAGCGAGATAGTGATTATCCTGCTTTTGTTATCATATATCATATCACCACAAGTATTCACAAGCTGTATAACAAACAAGGGGACAACAATGGTTCCAGTTTCTTGAGTGAGGAATAATGTGATCGCTGTAGAACGACGTGCAGTAAACGCCATGCTATATTCAAGCTGTACGTGCAAGACCAGTTTAAGCGGCACGTTTTCGTTGCTCATTTATTCGTTTGCGGAAGTGATTATCATACCGTCATGTTTGGAATAAACAAAAACCTGAACAGTTTTTGTGAGCTTTGGTTTAAGATTTTATTATGAATGGGCAAAACGAGTGTATGATTATGATTGTTATATGATTTCAACTATACTGGAAACATGTAGGAAACAACGGTACCACACACTTACAGTTAGCTTCACTGGAACTGAGCTACATTACTAGTTATGATATGATGGCATGTTTAGATATGCATACTTTATTTTTGTGGGAATGTACAGTCTCAGACAACTATACTATAAGATTATCACGTACAACTGATACTCCATTACGTGACTGATTGGCGTTCGGGTAGGACTGCAAGATTCAGTCAGCTTATCTGTTCTTTGCATCTGCAGCCGTAGTCCTTTTGGGAAATTTCGGCTTGCCTGACTTTTGTAGGTACAATTGTCTATTTTATCACCTTTCTTCTCAAGTCATCCAGTGTCTGGATCCTTTGAAAAACTCGCATTTTCAATTATTGAAAGAAAAACGTTGAAATAGCTTTGTAGCAGAAAACAAAATGTCTTCAGATACAGAAATGAACAAGATTTATTCCGATGAAAGCACTGTTGCGGAAGCACAGTGTTCCACCGGAATCATTCCTTTTGGAAAAGCTGTCACTAATGCCGTGAAAACAACGGCGCAGGAAATAATAGTAATGTTATTGGAGCTAATTGCCCTTATTCTTTTGCCTTGTTTATTCCTACTAACTTCGCCCAAGTGTCTAACTCGATATTTTTGTGCTCTCTGATGAAAATTGGTAGAAGGTATATTGGTGGGTATATAATATTTTCATACGTACCGTACGTTCAAGCAGGTAAGAAAACTCCGTAGGTAAACAATAATGTGCTATATTATGTATTGTTAGAAATCGAAAGAGGAAAGACGTAGTTTTTTGGGGTTTTACGAAGGTTTTTGAATTGCTGTCGTCGTGGCTTACGCTCATGGAAAATTACACCCACTCGTAAACTGTTAATGCTGCAATAAACTCAACAACGGGTAAGTTATTATCAATAATTTTACACCTAAAAGCACAACTAATTGTAGTATACAAAGCTATCTCGCTTGCCCTGAGTAATTTCGGGGGTTTAAGTTATGGCATTGACAAACGAGACTTAAACTGTGGGTGCATGTAACTGCCATTTGATGGGCTTTTGTTTTATGCCCCAGCGGATTTTTACTTTATAGCAAATGTATAGAAACTCGTTTTGTTTGAAGTTTTATGTAGTAATTTCTCCCGTCAAGTCATGCATGGATGGACAGTTTCCGCTGGTCTGGACCTTGTCTGGACTGTGCATTGTTCCTTCAAAAACCGTCATCGTTGTCGTCATGCTATGGATGTTCTAGATTGAAGTGAAGTTACAAGCCACTTACAACAAACAAGACAGCTAGAGAACTATACATCGATATACATCCTTCCAATTGTTAACAACAACCAGTAAAACGAATTTGGTGTTTGCATCGCGTGAAGTTTACCAGTTCAGTTTAGATGCTGCATGATATCGTAAAGTAGATGCACTACAACAACCAGTTTAGGGATATTTTGGGAAGCCACCCGTGACGTTATGTCGGTCATTTTAGTAATTTTTATTCAACCTAAACGTTTTCATATTACCTTTGTCCAGGAGTAGTACTGTGTTAATGCGTTCTGTCAGACATTATAAAAAAATAATAACTATGTCAAAGACTAAAATACGCTTTCTGTAGTATTAACTTCTTGATGATATGTTAATTAAATATAATAATTAAAGAGGAAATACAATTTTCATGTAATGAACAAAAATGCGGTTGGTTTTCTTACTGTTTACGAAAAACAAATTACTATGCATAGCACATACCTTTTTATTTGACATCAAAACTGCTGACGAACTTGTAGTATCGCACTATCATCAGTAACTTTCATGATATCTAATGGATTTTCCAACTTAACCTCTCGTGATCAGTCAGACAGAGCTCACACACAACGACTAGGATGACTTGAAATGTTGAAAACAAGAAAAAATTAATATTATTAGTTAATTGGCGGTCTATTTTGAAGCGTGTTCCAAATCGCCTATGATATGTATGTATCGTGCATCATGAAGGTTATTTGAAGAGTTCAAAATTTACTTTGACGTATTTTTGTGCGTAGTACATGAAAAACAAAATACTTATGTAAATGTATTCCTATTTGTTTGAGAAAGAACACAAATATTTCTTGTGATTTGAAGACTCGCATCCTGTGAATTATAATAATGATTTTATATTGTTGTCCGCTTGCAACAATAGCTAGAAACAACTTAACAATGAGACCATGACGTACCACAGGCCAGTTACTACTTTTTTTAGGTGTAAATAAACCGTTAAATTAACGAACACATTATGCAAATCTGGAGAAGTTGCTCCAACTGTATTTAGCACCACTTAATTGAATAATGTGAGATAAATATATAACAAGACTGTTATTTTATTTACAAAACATTTCGGAACACGTTACATACACCGTTGTTGTGAGAAAAAATCTTCAATGTAGACTCTTGGTACTGCGGTAGTGTCCTGTTGGGCGATTGTCGGTAGTTACAATTTGATAAATCATGAATTTTGATGTCGGTGCCACAAGTGCTTTTTGTGAAAAATACTCTGTAAATTGTAATATTATACGTTAAACCATCAAACTGTGAATTAAAGAACAGTTCCTGTTATTACTATTGCAAGAAATTCTTCATTAAACTGTGTTCTTTTAATATATGCTGGCACTTGTTTATCAAAAAGTTATATACGGTAGCGTAAGAAGTCGTAATTGGTTTAACTAAATAATGACCAGTTCGCGAATAGCGTGCTTGTACCAAAATGTTTTTGGATTTTTCATCACTGGTTTCTCCCTACTTGCGTCTAATTCTCATCACACAGAACTTACCTTCCCTAAAGCTACCGATTAATAGAATATTCCTATGCATTCTTGTTTTTACTACTATTATTTTATTTTTTCAATCTTCATTACCATATGAAGTCGAGAATAAACCTACTACGTATATATACGACATCATCGTGTAATTGTAATCATTTAGAAATCTTCAGTTGGAATACATACGCTGTAACAGGCTTTGTTACCCTGCTATTTTGCAGCCATATGTCGTAACTTGAACGTTCAATTTCAATATTTTGAATAGCTGTTACGAAGTCCACTACACATACAATAGTCAGTATAGAAATGGAATGGAATTTTTTAAATATTTTCAGCATGTGCAGTGTCGGAAACTTATTTTAATAGTATTAGACCATTCCCCCTCCATTTTTTCCTATTTCGACCATCGTAGTATAACCCTGGCACGTTAAATAATGTGAACCTGTCCGTCTGGTGCATTATTTAAATCGGTTGTTTACTTCTGATTGCGTGGGTGTATGTAGATCGGTCGGTAGTATTTTTATGCATGCTATAATTTACTTGTCCAGCAGTTGGCTAAGGCTGGCTGCAGTACATACCTTGCGTATGCAGCCACTCACTCCAACATAAATGTCCGTTGAAAAAATGCTTCTTTAGCTTAGCTTAGGTACACCTTTCGCAGTGAAGCATAAAAACTGAAAACTGGGCTTTGATTATGACTTTTTATGAAGCGTGATATAAGCTGTGAGTTAGTCACTTTTAAGTCACCAACGAACAAACTATCCAGCATTCTTAAACTTTGGTTCTACGAAGCAACATCATTCTCTTTTGTTTTCTGCTTTGAAACATCCAATCTCATACGCAAATTGCGCAATCACTTTCTCTTTCATATTATTCTTACAAAAATTAATAGAAACTGTGATGAAAGGTTTTGTGAATTTAATGACTGTGCTTAAGACGAAATTTGTAAATCATTTATCTGTATGACACACAAGTGCCCTAGTTGAAGACTAGACTTCCAAAAGTAGCGATATACACTAGTGATTCTGTGATAGATCACGCATAAAGTTTGGGTTTTCAATAATTGTACGCAAATCAGAATGGAATTGAATTTTACTGTCAGTCATGATCCCGAATATTTGCAAATATTTGATTTTGAAAAATATGATCATGAAGGATGGCGACTTTGGTTAAAACAATATTGGACCTTCATCATTTATACGTCTGCCCTTTACGTCAGTCTAATTCACTATGGACAAAAAATGATGTTGGATCGAAAACCATTTAATATAAAACGGGAGTTAGTGATATGGAATTCATTGCTAACAATTTTGTCATTTGCTGTATTTATTCGTATGGTGCCGGAGCTATATGTGGAGTGCGGGCAGAAAGGGCTTTATAGTTCCTTTTGTCATTTGTAAGATATAAAATCCATATTAAGCAAAATTATTTTCAGATGCTTTCCCAGTTTTATTTTCAGACAATAATATAGATGTTTCATTTTCTTACTTAAAGTGAAAATCACAACGTTGCGACCAGCTTTTGGGGAGTTTTGTTTTGTTTTAGTAAGATTTTGGATTTTGGCGATACGGTATTTTTAGTTTTGACTAAGAAACCAGTCATTTTCTTACACTGGTAAGACTTAGCGCATAAAATCTGTATTTTTGTTGTTAATCTTTTGATTTTCGTGACTTCATATATTTAAGGATAAATCTTGTTTCAGGTATCATCATGTTTCAGTCGCGTGCTACTGCCTTTTCGTTGCTGATTCTTCCGATCCTTCTTCCAGGTGGTTTGCCGTCATGAACAGCTTTGTGCACACAGTTATGTATGCCTACTACGGATTAAGGGTAATTTAAAAATGCTATTTAAGTAAAGTGTTTCAAAAAGTATATATAATACAATAATTTGCTCCCTTCAAAACATATATATGGTCTCATAATACCCTGTCTTGGTACTGCAGGCCATTGGTATCAGAACGCCAAAACTGGTATCAATGTCGATTACAACGTTACAAATCAGTCAAATGGCATTTGGAATTTATATAAATGTCATTACATACTTTCACAAAGGTAATGGACATACATTGAGACTACTTTTTAACAACGTTTCTTTCACTTTCCGTTATTTTGTCATCATACCAATATTTTGTTCAATTTTTTATTAGTCAATGGAACGCCATGTGACCGGCCATTTTTCAACATTGAAGTGGCCCTAATGATGTACGCGTCGTATCTGTTACTTTTTGCCCAGTTTTTCTATAAAGCTTATATCGCTACCTCAACTCGTATTAAGATTAAGAAAAACTAAAATGGGATAGAGAAACAACATTTTTATGCAAAGGATTACACCTCTGTTAATATTGTTTATCGTACTTGGAGTACGACGAGTCTGAAAATGTATTAGTTTTTAAAATTAATTTAAATGTTTCTGTTGTTTGGGTTCGACATTATGTACACACACTATAAATACCGCACTAACCGCACCGTTCGCTGAGGGAGTTTTTACAAATGAAGTAAATGAATAAAAAAATTCATGGATCTAACCGTAAGTGTTGTATACTATGCAAAAAATATAATGCTCTTACATGTGTATCAATAAAAATGAAGAAGTGTAAACAATAACAATAACATTTTCATATAAAATATCGACATCATCGCTGTTTGTGCATAAAAAGATTTTTATCTTTGCATTGCATCGATCCTTTGATTAGTGTACAGATTTACGGATACTATTATGTATGGTACAAACCAATCAACCAAAAAAGTGCATCTTCCTATGTATTTGTCGTTAATGCGATTACGAGTTTGTCTGTGCCTGTCAGGTCTTGATGACCTCTCTGGGAGTAATTTAAAACAAAAAATCAGTAAACACGTAAAGTGCGTACAAATGGAAAACAGATGGGCATAACAATTATAATTTTGGACTACCGTCAACTGTTAATGCAACACGTCTGTTACATGCATATGGTAGAGTAAAACCAGTAAAACTAATGAACCACACATTGAGAATTCCGTTTTAAGCGGATGCGTTGCGCTGAACTTCCGGAAAATATACTGTTGTATGAATGACGCAAACTAAAGGAAAAATCCGATTGTGGGAGATTGAAAGAAGTAAACAAATTAAATTCATATAATTCCTTGTGCGTAGTTTAGTGCAAATTTGAATTTGCCAGTTATAGTGGCGAACAAATGTTTCGAGTTCGAAGTTCCGCTCCTAAAACTGACAGGAGGAAACTCGTCAGCATTTACATTAACACGAAAGATGGAAATTTACAAAATGTAAGAAACTTTCCTAGAACACTGTAGTAAAAAATAGATATGCAATTAAGGAAATTGAATATGATGAAAATATTAGCATGTTGCACGAACAGGAGAGAGAGAGAGAGAGTGATTATGTTATTTTCAATATAGATCTCAGTTAAGGTACCCATTTCTGGATGTACACGGAAAATTCTGGATTTTAAACTTCCTCTTATTTTGTAGTTTACTGCATTGTTTATTCCAGAGAAACAAGAAATTATGATGATGTAGAACAAAATATTCCCCGATTATTTTAAAAATTACAATCAAGGTATCATGCTTAAATTTTATTAAAAGGATCTGCACATTCAAACTGGCCGAGACGCCAAATTATTTATTATGTTAAGATTACATGTTATATTAAGGTGTCTACAGAGAAATCTGGAGAGGTGAAAATTCTCCTGGAAGCTTTTAACCAATATTTTGCTACTATCCCCTTCGGTTTTATTAAAAGCTATTTTCCAATAAACCACATGTGATCTTCATTAAATATATCCCGCGTGCGTGCATTTATATACTCAAAAGCGTGCAACAGCTTATGTTATGTTTTTACAATGCCCAAATACCCATTAGCAGTTTACACCATTAGCAAACAGTTGTTTCAGTGGACTCGTAAAGTATCAGAAGAAATGATCACTTGTGATTTTGGTTAGCTCCACTCCGCGCCATATTAAGTATGTCAACATAGCCTAAAAAGGAGTCCTTGAGATTTGAAACTCCAAAACACCATACATGCAACCCAAAAATACAATAACAACAAAGATCGCGTTTTCAGAAAACGCAGCATTCAATGTAATCGCACCAGTGCGGCACCACCATGCAAACTTGGTTTCAGGGTCATGTCATATCATGGTTAGCTCCACAACAAATGAAATGAACATTAAAGATAAGTAGCTTTGAAATTGCGGTGAAGTCGATGACACAAGAGTTTCGCTGTATCAACTATAGTTATAACTTCTGTAACAAATCCTTTTACTCCGCCTTACAGGTACAGGTTTACCCGGTGTTCCCACGTTTTACTGTTGATAAAGTTAATGCCCCTTAAACTTAATGCGGCACGAAAACCTTTTGTACCCCATTTATCTGGTTGTGTTAGTCATTATCCAAATCTAAACTTTGAGATAGGGCAGCATCAGGAAAAATTGATTTGGAAAATCACGCATGTCACGATCATTATGGTTGATTGTTTCTTCAGATGTCAGGTTCTCCCAAACAAAATCATCAATATGTGCATATGTATACACGATCACAAAGTTTAATGACATGCAGATGGGGTACTGTAAGTCAAATATATCGTGTCACTAAATGCAAAGTAGGCTCATGTTCAATCAATCGGATTATGAAATTCATTTATATTGTACGATTGTCGATTTTCCTTACAAACATTTTTCTACGAGAAATGCAAAATAGCACAGCAATGAGTAAACAGTTTTTGTGTTTTACCAATGCATATTACTGCGTCATCTCAGTCCAGTTAGCCTGTACTTATCTGTACATGCCAGTAACAACTTTTGTTGATACGAACGTTAGGTATACGAAGAGAATATGGAAGGGTAACCTTTCCATATTCTCTTGGTATACGTAAGAAGCCAATGGTTAAAACAATTTGAATGCGACTCATTTGTAGCTTTTTAAAGTAAATTTTATGCTTTCGAAAATATCGTAGGTTCGGAATAAAAG